>RJWM01042332.1:0-14430 GCA_004363535.1 Dasyprocta punctata | reverse complement strand
GGGCCTTTGTGCTGAGTTTACCCCTCTGCGCTTCAGTTCTGCACTTGTGAGTGAAATGTGATACAGTAATTATTTCACCAGCTGGGTGTGATGTAATCCCAGAACTCTGGGAAGCTGAGGCAGGATCATCACAAGTTGGAGTCCAGCCCGGGCAATGTAGTAAGACTCTGTCTCAGAAATAAAAAATAAATAGGGCTGGGGATTTAACTCAGCACAAAGTGCCTCAGCCTCCCAGAGTTCTGGGATTACATCACACCCAGCTGGTGAGATGATTACTGTATTGCATTTAACTCACAAATGGGGAAACTGAAGCCCGGAGAGGTAATGTGATTTGCCCAGGGCGTGCAGCTAGTGAGCAGTGTAAAAACCCAGACCTTGACCTGCCCAGCCGGAAGCCAGATGGCGGAAGCCAGGAGCCTGGAGTCTCCACCACTCCCCACCTGGAAGGACGGCTGGAAGACACCAGTTCCCAGCGCGGGTGGTAGGATTGAGAGGGAAGGCAGCTCCCATGACAGCCTTAGCCCTTGGAACACAGCCCCCAGCACTGCCCACCTCTTGAGGTCGCCTGCCCTACCACAACGGGCTGTGGACCTGGAAAAGAGAAAGAGCGCTTGCCTGTGACCCCTTTAGGAAAGACAGCCCCGGACTGAGTGTCCTCTCCACAGCGGGCCGCTCTTGGCCGGCTATGAGCGGCTGGCGCAGGGTCACAGCAGGAGAGAGCTCCGAGAGCTGCGATCGCCAGTCACCGGAAAAGCCACCGGAAATTCCATTCGGTTCTCAATTTGAAGGTGGCCAGAGGCCAGGAGCATGGGGACGAGCAGGGGAGAGACAGAGAGGAGTCAGAGACTCTTGAGACCTGGAGCCTACCGAGAGCCAGGGAGTCTGAGGCAGGCCAGGCTGGACGGACACAAGACAGGGACCGGCCAGGGCAGCAAGAGCCACACAGGGCTCAAAGCGCCGCAACACACAACTCAGGGTCCCCACGCACCCCGTGCATGCGCCCTCAGGCTCTCACACCTGCACACACATCCGGGCGCTCACATGCAAACACATGTGAAAAGCCACGTGGCTTTGCAGAAAACTCAGCTGCTGAGTCTCAGGTGCAGGTTCCAGAGAGACCAGGAAGGGGCCGGGGTGGTGGAGGACGCAGGGTGGCCGCTCACCACGACATTTCTCCGTGTGGCCGAGGGCCTCAGACTGGCACGTTCTCAGGGCACCGTGACTGGAGCCGGAGGCAGGCAGGGACCCTGAGACGGAGCCAAGGCTCCGAGCAGAGGAGCAGCTGGTCAGGGTCACGCAGCCCTGTAGCACCCAGCGTGGGAGCCTCAGGGACCCAGGTGAGCCAGACAGTAGCAGGGGTCCACGAGGGGAGCTACTTCTTGGCCCCGTGGAGCAGAGGCAGGCGCTGAGGGATGCTCTGTTAAGGGGTTGCCTGGGTCACAAACACCCCCTGCAGCTGTCCCTGGGGTGGGAGACCTCGCCTCTCCTCTGGGCTGCCCAGCCTAGTGGCTCTGCTTCAACTTCCCCACTCAGGCCAGAGCCTGGAGAGGCATCTGGCCCCGGGTGTGGAAGCAGCAGGACAGGAGTAGCAGGGAGCCAAGCCACACGGTGCTGGATGCCAAGCGTCAACTAAGGCTGAGGGGCGTTCACACCCCACACTGTCACCCAGCCACAGCCATGGCCCACGACGCAGCAAGAAAACTGTCCTGTGGCTCCACCTAGTGGTCGAGTGAGCGAAGTGACGCCCAGACAGTTTGGTCTTTTGCCGAATCCACATACACATTCGCCACATCCTAAGACATCTCCGGTGTCCCAAACGCATCTTTTCTCCATCCTATAGGTGCCTTTATGAAGCGCTGACTGTATGCCAAGCACTGTCCCTGGCACTAGTGATCTAGTAATGAACAAAACAGAGCCCCTTGACCTCCTGCAACTGCCAAAGAAAATGGACAACAAACAACAAATATAAACAAGGGAAGAGCTGGGTGTGGTGGCGCACGCTTATAATCCCAGCACTCAGGGCAGTTTAGGCAGGAGGATCATTGCGAGTTCAAGTCCAGCCTGGGCTACAAAGTGAGCTCAAGGCCAACCTGAACTGCATAGTGAGACCCTGTCTCAAAAAGACCCCATAAAAATAAATTAAAAAATAAATAAACAAGGGAAGAGCACCTGTCTGACCACAGGACTGGATTCCAGGCCCAACCCAGCCCATAGGACAGAATATAGAGTCCAGCCCTGGAGACCACTGTCCCCACACCACCCCTTCCTGTCCCTCGGACCCACAGAGGACAGATCACGACAACACCCTCCTGCCTGGACGTCTCTCTCTCTGGACGTGGACAGCTCGTCTCCTCCCCTTGGTCCCACAGCAGCTCAGTCCCCATGCAGCCTGTCCCAGCTCCCCAGCAGCAGTGCCACCTGTGCCACCTTATGGGTTCCTTGGCCCCTCTGCGCATGTTTCCATCTGTGAAACGGGAAATCAATTCTACTGCCTAGAGCAGGTGTGTGTGTGTGTGTGTGTGTGTGTGTGTGTGAAATGTGACTCTGGACACAGCTGGTTTTGGGTTTTTTTTTTTTTTTTTGATATCTTTTTGGTACCGGGGATCGAACTCATGACCTTGCGCTTGCCAGCCAGGCACTTATGCCACTGAGCTAAATTCCTGGCCCTGACCCAGCTGGTTATTATCAAAGCTTTCCTCCCGTGTGGCGGAGGCACAGTGCGGCCCATGCGGAAAGAGCGACCTCCGTGTCCCTCGCCCTCATGGGGTCACGCGCAAGCCGCCCGCACAGCAAATCCAGTCCTCTCTCCTCACCATTCACAAATCTCCGGCCTGCCACGTGCAGGGTGAGATGGTGCAGAGCAAGTCCGGCTTTTCCCTGCTTTAAGAAGGTTCATTGCAGGCTGGAGGTTCTCAGGTTTGTCTAAGAAGTTCTTTTTTTTTTTTTTTTTTGTCTTTTTGAGACAGAGTTTCACTATGAAGTTCATGCTGGCCTTGAACTCACTTTGCAGCCCAGGCTGGCCTTGAACTGCCAGCGACCCTCCTGCCTCAAACTCCAGAGTGCTGGGATTACAGGTGTGCACCACCATGCCAGGCTTATTATTATTTTTTTCAATCCTGGGGACCAAACTCAAGGCCTTCGCACTAAGCTACATCCCCAATTTCTTTTTTGTTGTTGTTGTTTTTTGGTACCGGGGATTGAACTTACAATCTTCTGCTTGCCAGGCAGGCACTTGTACCGCCGAGCTAAATTCCTGGCCCCCCAGTTCCTTTTTAATGTTGAGACAAGACCTCACTAAATTGCTAGGCTTGGGCTTGAACCTGGGATTCTCCTGCCTCAGCCTCCTAGAGCAGTGGTGTTACAGACGTGAGCCACCATGCCTGGCTGCTTACACTCTTCAAAATTCAGGGCCTACTAAAACTGAGATAGTTTAATATTTATTAATCACTTAAAATAACAAAGTCATTGTTTAGTACACAAATAACATTTTATGAAAAAATGTATTTTTCAAAACAAAAATACATTATTTTGCATTTATGTCTTTTAAAGTCTGATTTCAGGGAAGAGAGCTAGATTCACAAGCTGTTGTTGATCTGTGCGACACGTTACTCTGGTTAAAGAACTTGAAGGAAAAAAAAGGAAAGGTAGCCCCAGCTTCCAATCTTTGGTAAAAAGTGAGGATAACCACACAGCCACGCCCACTGCCCACAAGCCACACCCCTCAGAGTTGATCAACCAGCCAGGCCTAGCTGCGGACCGTTTCCAAGAGAAGGCGTGGCCTTGACCCTCAGGGGGTTAGTTGGATTAGGATTGGACAATAAATGTGTTTTTCTGTGCCTTGGATCCGCCTCTAATTCCCGCCCCCTCCTCACACGCATGCGTCGTAAGGAAGGAGGCACTGGCCGCCTGTCCTCACGCACCCTGGAACCTTGTGTAGCGGGTCGGGTTTCCGCCGAGACTAGGAGTACAACGAAGGCGGAAGTAGCGTAAGGCGCGTGGGCGCTGCCAGGCGCACTCATGTCAGCGGCCTTGCTGCGGCGGGGTCTGGAGCTTCTGGCGGCGTCGGAGGGTGAGGGGAGCTTGCCCGGGCACATCTGGCGGGGACTGGAGGACGGCGGGCGCTTCAGAAGGAGGCAGGGTTGGGGAATGATCCAGGCCGGACTTAGCCCCCGCGGAATGGGAACCCCGCGCGCTCTGCGACCCACATCCGTTTCTCTTGTCGTCCCCTGCAGCCCCCCAGGCCGCCCAAAACCAGGTCCAGCCGAATGGGGCTCTGGTGAAGCGGGCCCGGAAGGCGAAGGCGGCCCAGGCCCAGAAACTGCGGAACTCGGCTAAAGGAAAGGTGCCCAAGTCGGCGCTGGGTAAGTGCGAGTAGGGGCTGGGTTTGGGGGCTGCTGCCCGGGGTATTACTGGATACCGACCCTGTGCCTGCAGGGGGACGGGGCCCGGACCACATAAGGGTCCCCGAAACACGACCCGGGCCCTCAGGAATTACGTCCAGTGCAGAGAGAAGCATCGAAGAGGCTCAAAATCAGCGTATCATTGCCGTGTGTTCACGTCTGCAATGTTTAAAAAAAAAAGTATGGTGCTCAGAGAGGGATCAGAGTAAAAGGCAAGCTTTAGCCTGGGAGCTGGAGGAAGTGTTAGAGTGTTCTAGGAAGAATAGCAGGCGCAGAGGTAGGGAGTCAGAAAGAAGCTTATTGCTTTTGGGAATGTGAAAGGGAGCAGGCTGGTAAAGGTGACAGGAAGAGAACAGGATCAAGATGGAGCGTTTAACAGTAACCTTGTGTGTCCTGGGCAATGTTCTGAGCTCTCTACTTGTGAACCTTGTGAGCTTTGAGTGCTGTCACCCTCGCTGTACAGAAGGAGGCACTTGGTGAGGTGGTGCAGGTAGAAACCAGGCCATGACTCCAGAGTACTGCTCTTACCCACTGCGATCAAGTGGGAGATTGTGTGGCCGGGGCAGTGGTGATAGATGCAGAGATGAGAGGATTACGCAAGTGGAAGATGAGCAGAGGAGGGAACATTGATGGGCTTTAGTGGTGAATTGGCCACGAAGAGGGAGCCCTGTTTCCAGGAAAACTTTTTTTACTTTTTGTTTTAAGTTTTTGAGACAAGGTCTTGCTGTGTAGTCCATGCTGGCCTCGAACTCACTATGTAGCCCAAACCGGCCATGGACTCATAGTGATCCTCCTGTCAGCCTCCCAAGTGCTGGCTGTAGTAGAGTTTCTTGGAGGATGTGGTACCATTAAGGAGACAAAGACTTGGAATAGGACTGGCATGGTGGCGCATGCCTGTAATCCCAGTTTGAGGTCAGCCTGGGCTGCACAGCAAATTGAAGGCCAAGCTGGACTCTATCGTAAGGCTACGTGGGCAGGATGGTAAGCACTGAAGTGCCTTCGAATTTATGGGGCCTGCTGCATAGAAGCTACTCAGCTGTTAAAAAGAGTTGTGAATTTCAAAGAGCAGCTGCAGTGTGGCCAAAGGCGTAGAGACAGGAAAGAGGTTTGAGCCCCAGTAAGTCCCACTGTAAGCTGGAGCTGGGAGGGGCCCCTCTGATCCGTCCACCCCTGCCTTTGTCTCACCATCCTGACACAGGGGTTCCCTTCGCTGCCTCCCATGCTGGTCTGAGCACTCCACCAGGCACAGACCTCCCTTTGGTTTGTCTGTGGCGCTGGTGCCCAGCCCAGGGCCTGACACATAATTCGTGGGTGACAGGAATGGAGAGAGCCTCTGCAGCCGTTCTGCAGAATACCTCTGGCTGTCACCTGGGTCTTGCTGCCTCATCTCCAGCCTGGAGTTTTGCAAAAGCCTCTGGCCAGTCTCCTGTCTTCCACACACCCTTGCCTGTCATCTTCTCACCAGCCACCAGAGTGATCTTATATCCTAAGAATCTTGGTTCTCCTTTGCCTACACCCGCCTGTGGCTCCCACTGTCCTCAGTGCAAGCCAGGGCTGTCCCAACCTGCACCGCCCCTTCCCCAGCCACGTTTGCCCTTCAGGACTTCAGGCATGTTTCTATGCCCAGTGTCTGCACAGCTGTCCTTCAGGACTGCTCAGCTGTCATTTCAGTGAGCCCTTCCTGGATCTTCTTATTTAAAATTCCATCCCCCTGCCACTGGTGTTCTCGCTGTTCTGTTTTTTTCCATAAAATGGTTCACCTCTGAGATGCTGTTTACCTTTTTTCTCTCTTTCCGCACTGGTATATAAACTCTGAGAGGTCAGGAGTCTGCCTGTCAGGTTTCCTGCTGTAGGCCCAGGACAGAGTGTAACACTGAGTTGTGCACACGGTATGTTTGTTGACTGAGTCACATGACCCCTGGGAGCTATGGGCACTTTGCATAGGACCTGTATGGAGAGTGGATTCGGCCAAAGGAGCCCAGTTTGTAACAATCTAGGGAGGGGAAACCTGGGCCTCCTGCAGGGCCAGGGACTAGAGACCTGGAAGGCTTCCAGGGAATGAATCTGAAATGACACAAACCCCCTGTCACCCACAGCGGAGTACCGGAAGCGAGAGTGTCGAGACCATCTCAAAGCAAACCTGAAGTTTATGACTGGCACAAAGAACACCCTGGCAGCATCAGTGTCAAAGCAGGTCTGTCGGGTGTGGGCTCCAGGAAGGCCTGGGGGTGTCAGCCCTGAGTATAGGGTGGAAGGTGGGCCAATCCTTGAGGTTCACATAGGGGCCTGGGGAATGCCGGTCCACATATCCCAGTGACTTTTGTGTCCCAGTCTGTTCTTCTGTCCCTGGAAACGATGTGCCCTCACTTCTTCCCAGATTCT
Organism: Dasyprocta punctata; assembly: GCA_004363535.1. Classification (NCBI taxonomy): domain Eukaryota; kingdom Metazoa; phylum Chordata; class Mammalia; order Rodentia; family Dasyproctidae; genus Dasyprocta; species Dasyprocta punctata. The sequence goes on along the minus strand of RJWM01042332.1, from coordinate 7,648 downwards.
GCAGCAGAACCGGGGCCGCAAGGCCTGTGACCGGCCCGTGGCCAAGACTAAGAAGAAGAAGAAGGCCGAGGGCACTGTGTTCACAGAGGAAGACTTCCAGAAGTTCCAGCAGGAGTACTTCGGCAGCTAGGCTCCCTGGAGGGCCTGTGGGAGTGGTGTGGGGGACTCAGCTGCCCTTGGGGCCCTGCCAACCTGTGCAGAGCGTGACCAGCAGATGGCAACACAGGGCTGGCTCGAGGAAGCCCCGGCGCTGGAGTTCGGGGAGTCTGGAATGGATCTGGAAGCCCAGGGCAGATTTACACTCAGCCTAAAGCTGACATCTTCTGCAGGCCTAGGAGCCGTCTGCCCTGCCAGAAAGGCACATCTCTGACTGTTCTGTCTGCTTTGCCCCGGTGTGGCCTGTGGCCTGTTCACTGTGGCCCACGGCCAGGTCCTGGGTCCTTGGGCCTCACCATCAGATGCAGCAAGGCTGCAGCGTAGACTCCGGGTTCTAATAAATGCAGGAGCCGTGTGTTGCTGATCTGACTTGTGGGGCGTCCCCATCTCCCCTGCGCCAAATGGAGAAATCCCCAGGCCAGGCTAGCCTAGGTAGCCGTCTGGGGAGCTGTAGTTGGGGTGCTGACCCTGGTATGGCTGCTACAGTCCAGAAGGTGGCCCTTGAAGCAAAAACAGTGTTTACAACTGCTGTTGCTTATTCTGGGGAGTGGCCTTGGGGGTCCAGGGAGGTAGGGGTGGGGCTGTCTCCCCTCCATCTCCCCCAAGAGCCTGTGGGCGCAGCAGAGCCATGCCAGGCATGCACCCGCACATTCGTGCTCGGGGCAAAGCGAGCTGGGCCCTTTCCGCATGTGGGCTGGCTCATAGGTTAGGGGTCTCGGGAAGATCCTTGCAGTAGTGGGGTTCACACTCAGGTTTGAGCCTGAACACAGGTGGCCGCACCACCACAGGACAGCAGAGCTGGAGTTGGATCCTGTCTCCAGGTGGGGCCAGCAGGAAGATGGGTACTGTCCCTGTAATAACAAGGCCCTTGCAGGAGCCCTTCAGTAGGGGAGGGTGGATCTGATCGTCACTCCTTCCTGCTGCTGGCTTTGTGAACACCATCAGGGACCCTGGCTGCCCTTGGACAGTCTTCCATTGTAAGCAGCTTAGCTAGAAACCAGCTTAACACTCCTGGAATTTGTGTCACAGAAAAGGCTGACTAGGCTCCAGCACTCCTTTCTAACCAGGACACCTGTCACACAGTCACCCTCCCAGGGAAGGATGGCAGTGGGGTCCTGCCCCGCCCCTGCTTGTGAGTTTCCTGTCAGCCCGAGCTCAGATTCCAGTACTGCTACTGGGTGCACCCTTGCCCCCTGCTCTTGACAGCTCAGCATTCACCAGGGCCTGCTCCAGGAGCTGAGGTCAGCACTGTGATCTCTGTACTGTGACAGTCACCCTGGACAGTCCCGCTGCAGGTGGCTCAGGAGGCCAGTACCAGCACCAGAGCAAAGGGCACATCACCCGGGGAAGGGCGCTGATTAACAGGGCCCGAATGACTACTGTCACCTTCAGGCAGGGGAGACCTTCCCCAACCAAGGCATGGTGGATGGATATGAGGGCCAGAAGCGTTCGTTTCTCGGGCAGTCGGCGGCAGCTGACGGGTGAGCCCAGGTGAGGAGAGTTCGGGAACCTGCACCTCCACAGAAAAAACAGGCTGCCATGGGATGGGCCGCCAGTCTCACGCTGCCTGGACCTCTGTCCCCACAGGAGTGGCTCAGGGTAGGCTGGAGGACAGCACTGCCCTGGGGATCTTACAGGGCCCAGCCGCAGGCTCCACCCATGAGGAGAGCAGCCCAGCCCAGAGCATGTCTGGCCCAGGGGCTAAGCTCAAGGTCCCTCAGGATCTGGCCAGGTCCCCATCAGGTGACTTAATCCAGCAGAGCAAAGCCTCTGACGCTGTGGTACTTGGGGATGCCCCTATTCGTTCTTGCCCCGCTTTCCTGGGAAAGAGCAAGGACAACACCAGGACAGGAGGCCTGGGCCCTCCACAGCTGACGCTGCAGCTGCTCTCTTGAACAAGTATCCACCTGCTGTCCACCCACACCATGAGCCCTGCCACCCCTGTGGCGAGTGACACTCAGGTCCCTGCCACTCCAGCTAGACTCTTCCATCCACTGTCTCACCTTCTCCACCTGGATGCCCAAGGGGAGTCTCCAACTTCTCCTGCCCACACTCTGCCCTCCACCACGTAAAAATAAAGCTTGCTCCTAGCTGGACACGGCAGCATATGCCTCACCCCAGCACTACAGTAGGCCGGAGCAAAGTTCCAAGTTTAAGCCCAGCCTGGGCTACGTAGCAACTGAATGCAACTCAGTGTGCAGGCCTTGGGCTTGACCCCTAGTACTGCTCCTCCCCTGGTCTCCCACATCTCCAGACGGGACTACCATCTTGCCCTTGCTTGGGTAACCTACCCATCCCACACAGCCCCTGCCAAGCTCACTCCCACCTCCAAAAGCAAACCCCTTCACCTACCATGCCCTTTCCACTGTTCCTTTAGAACACTCCACAATGGTAATCCCAGCAGCCTGTCTCGCACACAGCAGGTACTCAGTGGTGCGGGGAAATGGGGCATTCCCTGCTGTGCCAGGAGCCAGGGGCTGGGAGAACTCCCTCTGGCCCAGGCTGGCAGCAGCTCACATATGTGGGAGTGGTTAGACCTCAAGGACACCCTCTCTGTAATCTCCCTAAGCCAGGCCTGCCTGTGGCACACCTGAAGCTGGGTCTCAAGGCTGACAAGATATAGAAGGTAGCAAAGGAACCAGGGACACAAAATCCTGAGGCAGAGTTAGGTACTTCAGGATCTAGTCTTAGAACCTCTAAGCCACAGCTAACTCCTAGACAGGGCCCCAGCCTGAGGCATAGAGGGAGACCCACAGCAGGTTAAGCATTCTAGAATCTCAGGCCCTGGATACCATGAATGCACAACTCCAAAGACCACCAGGTATAAGGTGTACCTGATCCCATGCCCTCTGCGGGTCAGACCAGCCATGCTCATTCCACCAAACCTCTGGCTTTCAGGCATCAGTAGACAGCGAGGGCAAGTCTGAAAATTCTGGCCCTGCCCTGCTGCCACTCACAGGCCACTCATTTCCAGGGAGAAGGGGAAGTGTCAAAGCAGACCAATGTGCAGGTACACACCCTCTCCTCCCCAGAGAAAGGACAGTGGGGGTTTAACCTGCCTGGGCTCAGCCCTGTGTTCAACCTTCCAAGCAGGAGAAACTACCTAGCTCATTACAAATTAGGTGAAATCACTCAATCCCTCAAACCCAAGATTGTAGAGAGGCGAGATTTAAACAATCCCCCTCAAAGTGCCCTCTGGCTCCTCCTCTTCTGATATAACTAGGATTGGCAACTATGTCCTATTAGGAGTCTTGTTCTTGCAAGGCTACCGTCTTCCTTTAAGGATATTACTGCTTTGTCCTGCTTCTGTGCCCTCACTTGCCCCATCACACTTTCAAGCCATAAAGTTAAGAACCTTTCCTTTGTTATTAGGCTGGGTGAGTATGCATCTAAAATCCTGGAAAGGCCGGCGTGGTGGCACACGCCTTTAATCCCAGCCCTCGGGAGGCTGAGGTTAGGTGGAGCGTTGAGTTCCAGGCAGGCTTGGGCTACAACGTAAGTGCAAGGCCGGCCTGAGCTACACAGTGTGACCCTGCCTCAAAAAACTAGGGCCGGGAGTTTGGCTCAGTGACTTAAGTGCCTGTCTTGACAGGCACGAGGTTGTGAGTTTGATCCCTGGTTCCGCAAAAATAAAAAATAAAAAAAAAATCCTGGAAAGCCTTTCTCCCCATTGTTCTGATCTCCTGGGCTATTATGACCACTGAGGGATCTGTCATGAAATCCCACCGTGATACCAGTCTTCACCTGGCCAAAGAGCCCCAGGGAGTTCCAGGGTTATTTCCTCTCTACTGCTTTCAAGAGGAAATGGAAAACCACCCTCAACTCCAAAGGGAGTCTCCTGGATGGGTATTCTCTAAGTTCTTTCACAACAGTAAAACCTAATCAGCTTGTGCTCAAGAACATTCGACCTTACTTGAGTACTTAGCTGACAGGTCTTTCAGCCCCAAATGAGGAAATGGTGGAATCCAGGATGCCCCTCCCAGACTCCTTCCTGACCGAAGCAGGTAGCAGGTGCACCTGACCCAAAAGCCCGTACCTCAAGGGCCCAATAAAAACTATCTGAGACCATTTTGTCCAAAGAACCTTCCCATTACACATGGCAGGATACAACTTCAATTTGGGAATGGATGGGGCTCAGAGCACTTAGCAAGAAACACAGCAAGCCTGCATTGGCACTTTCACTACAAAATAATTTATTACAACAAAGCTTCAGCGCGAGACACCTATGTACAAGCACATAGCATTTCTGACTACCCTAAGGGACCCTTTTCTTCCCCCTTGCCTTGCGGACCTCTTCTATCAAATCTTTCAGATACTGAATCTCTTTAGCCAGAGAATCTGCCTTCTCTTTCAGAGCCTCGTTTTTCTTTTCTAGCTCTTTACACTCGCCAGTGAGGGCCTCTTGCTCTGCCCGCTTCTTCTGGCGATACCTGGTAGCTGCTGTCTTGTTTTGCTCCATTTTTTTCAGTTTCTTATCTAGCTTTTCACCCTTAACCTTAGCTGCTACCATCTTCTCTCCAGGGGGATCATAGGGTTTGGGACGGCCAGAACCACAGGGGATACCTGGAGATGGCAGGCTCCTATTTGGAGAGCCCCTGGAGGTAGAGGGGCTGTGCTGGGGAGAACCAGGGTAGGACTCAGGGCTCATACAGATGCCACTGTCATTATCTGAGGGGGCATCTTCTTCCTTTACACACTGAGGAACCAAGGTAATATAAGCAATAGAATCAGATTTCCTATCTCCTTCAGAGATATCCACCTCACTGCCTAGCTCTAAGCTAAAGGAATGATCTGGAGTGGAGGACAGAACCCCCGGGGAAAGGGGAAGAGGTTGCAAGAAGGTGAAAGGGGCAACCTGGTCAGTTTTTGTTAAACTTTCTGGAAGATGGCCAATTGGGTTCACTGCCTGGGGGGGCTCCTTGTTAGTCTCCTGGACTAGGGGGGCAAAGAGATCACATGTGTCATCCAACGTGGCCAAAAGCTCATCTGGCATGGTTTCCAGGTCATCCACGTTCAACAGCGCATCAAAATCAAACTCCTTCAGATCCATTTTCTCCAACATCCAATCTGTCCCAGAGAAGGCATCCTCTGCAAAAGACAATGAGCAATGAGGTCACTCACACCCACCTTGAGTGTAGGGACCCACAGGGGCAGGCAGATGAAGGTTGACTTAACTCACCCTTGCCGGTGTCCGAGGCACTGACCAACTCATCCACAGCCAGCCAATCGGAGGAGCCCGCCTTAGCCCTGTCGCCGGAGAACCCATGAGGTTTGAAGTGCTTGGCCACCTCCAGGTAGTCATCTAAGAGACCTAAGCTTTCTTCAGCCCCCAAACCCGACTGGTCGAAGGGGGACATCAAGTCCCCCCCCAACACCTCGCTGCTCAGGAAGCTCATCTCGGCCATGTCGTGGGGCTTTGCTGGAATCGAGGAATGTGCTTAATTCGAAGATGTCTTTGTCTAAGGTTACAGCAACGCTGCTGCTGGATGCCGTGAAAAGCCTAAACGCAAACAAAGGCAAATCCCATTCAGAGGTGAACTGGTCAAATAATCCCATCTTTTCACCCTCGAGTGCAGATCGCGGGTTCTCGCGGCCATTGTGCTGCCCCCCTTCCCTGCCCCGGCTCGGGTTGCACAAAATGGAGGCGCACGGAAACTCGTCCATTCCTCAGCCGGCCACCCAGAGGACGGCGCTCGTCCTGCTACCAAATAGGGCCAAAGCCACCGCGCCCCGCCTCCGCCTGACTCACTCCGACCGCCCCGTCGCCATTTTGTCTACTGCCACGTTCGCGGGGCGACGCCCCGAACACCCACGGGCTCGGGGGCGACGTGGCCCCGGGAAGGAGCCCCCAGAATCGGTCCACAGTCCTACGCCACCCCCAGCCCAGTAAGCACCAACGCCCGAGAGACGCCCGCAGAGGCTGCGCGTCCAGGGCGCTCATAAAACCGCTTCCCCTCGCGACGCGCCCCGGCCACAGGTCGCACCCAGCCCAGCCGAAGCCCCCGGCGACGCAAGGGTCAAGCCCAGTATGGCCCCGATACTCACGCCATGGCTTAAGCCGCTGGGGGTTGCCGCTGCAGAGCCTGATGCTACTGCCGCCGCTGCAAAGGCCAATGCTGCCGCAGGCACTACTGCCTCTAATACGCCATGGTGGCCGCGCACCCTGCGCGAGGGGAGGAGACAGACAGGATCGCACAGAGGTACTACATTTACGGGCGAGCGAAGCAGAAATGGCGGCGATGCGGTGGCCGCCCGCCTTTATAGACTCTGTCCAAAGACGCAGCGCAAGCCGCATCCTTCCGCTACGGTCACGTGACTCTTGCCGCAGGCTCACTCGAGTCCGTCTCCACCGGCTCCAGCTGTCGGTCTTTATGTCCAGGGCGTAGCTATATAGATACAGGCGTTTATTTGCAATGTCTCACGAAAAGAAAAAGTCGCGCCATTTTACAGGAGGCCTACGACCAAAGAATTATGTTCCTTCCTGCGCCGCAGCGAAGCGCGGAAGGATCTGTAAGACACACCTCAGTTCCGGTGTTAGTTCCGTGCGCGGGGAGAGAAAGTCTTTCAAGTTTTTTTATTGTGAGGGCCAAGGCCGCATGGTTATCGCGCGAGATGCTGGAGGGGAATGCGCGTCGAGCTGATTGGCCCAAGCGTGATGAGTCACATATACTTTGAGTTCCTATTGGTTTATGGCCTGAGATGGGCGGGCTGCTGCGGGGTGGGGGGCGCGCGTAGAAAGAGGCGGGGCCCACAGTACAGTTACCACCATAGGGTTGTAGTGTTTTATGCTCTCTCGGCTCGGAGGACTTCGCGGTAGCAGTCAATCAGGGACCCTCCATGGGGGTCGTGACCGCCGCATGCCCCTAACCATGGCTTCAGGTCCTAGCCCCAGCAGTCCCTTCCTGCTACCCTTAGGGAAACGGGAAACTAGCGACCTGAACGCCTAGCCCAAGTCTCCCTTCCCCTACCAGGAAGTTACCCGGTCCTTGGCCTTCCACAGCGGTGGCTTGGTCCCCCGGAGAGGCCTGGGACCACAGTTGGAAGGGAGGGTGCTCATGTTGAGATCACCAGACTCCTTCCCTTCTAGTCTCAAAGGCCAGCGCTACATCCTTCCTCAAAACTTCGTAGAATCTACAGTGTAGACGGGAAAGACCCACCACCATGAATTATTTCCACAGTGCTTGTTCTGCTAAAGTATGAGTGTGCTGTTAAACTATGCAGCCTATTACTGTACAGAGGTGCTTCTTTTGGTATGTGTGTTCAGATATTATTTAACTAGTGTTTCTCCAAGCTAGTTTGAACTACAAATTCGGTAACTCTCAGGTATAATCAACTTCTCAACAAGTCATCCTAATAGCCCTGAATAGTTTGAGAACCGTCTCCCACTTGCTGGACGTGGCAGTTGTGGTTGAGTCAGCACCCCACAGTGGAGCTGCTGTAGAAGTCCTGAGAACCCGCCCTCACGCTCAGGCTCCGTCCATTGACCCTCTGA
>RJWM01042331.1:0-14436 GCA_004363535.1 Dasyprocta punctata | reverse complement strand
CACCTGCAATGGGTGCTGACTGACTGCTGTCCACTGCATTCACCAGTGAGTACTGCTCCTGCTGTACCATTGTATGTGCAATGTGGAGTGAATGGAGGAGGTGTGGAGGAGGGTTTGGGGACTGGAGACTCAACCTCTGACTCCAGGTGATTCTTCTTAGAAGTTTTGAGTCTTCCCCATGATGTTCAGTGGGAAGGCTTCCTGCCAGTAACCAGCTCAGGTCCCTGAGGTAGTGGTCAGCCCTGGCCCTCTGTGCACACCAGCACCACTGGGAATGCTTCCCACTGCTGGTTGCCAGCACAGGTTAGGAAAAGCAGCAGCCAGTTCTGCACCAGTACAACCAATGGCCATCATCAGATACCCATAACCAGCACTGATCAGGAGAACCAAACAGTCACACTTCAGAGAAATTGTAGCCAATGTGGGAAGTGCCTGGGATCCCACTACTCACCTGTCTGGAAGAATCCAGGAAAATGTCAAGACAAAGAAACAAAAGGCAGTCTCTGTCCTCCAACTCCAGTGGAGCAAGTCCAGGAGATGTAAACATGGAAGAGATTGAGAGTCACATACCTGAAGTTTCTAAAGTGATGGTAACTGAAGTAAAGAAACAACTTCATGAGGCTATAAAAGAGATTAGAACAGAATTGCTATCTCAGGTAACAGAAGACATGAAAAACATAATAAAAGAATTGCTAAGCACCGCTAAAGAAGACATAGATTAAAAAAAAGTAGAGGAGCATAGGAAAACACAAAGAAAAATAACTTAAGAATGCTGGGTGTCAGTGAAAAAGCAGGAGTCAACACAAATGACATAAAGAGACTATTTACAGAAGTAATAGCAGAGAACTTCCCAAACATGAGAAAAGGAGCTGACATTCAGATAAGTGAGGCATGTAGAACTCCAACTAGCCATAACCAAAATCAGTCTACACCCAGACATATAATAATCAAGATCCCAGAAATTCAGCACAAGAACAGAATATTAAAAGCTGTTAGAGAAAAGAAACAGATCACCTGTAAAGGAAAACCCATCAGAATCACGATAGACTTCTCAACCCAAACCATCAAGTCAAGAAGAGGATGGAGGGAAGTATTTCAAGTCCTGAAAGAAAACAACTTCTAACCCAGATTGAGGTGCCCTGCAAAGCTATCTTTCAAAATTAATGGAGGAACAAGGTGCTTCCATGACAAAGAACAACCAAAGCAATTCATGACTGCCAAACCAACCCTACAAAGAATACTGAAGTATATTCTAGAGAGAGATAAAAATAACCATGGTTCCAGGAACAGTGGCAGGGGGGATCACTGAGTGGAGCAGACAATTGAATGGAGTGGAAAAATAGGCAGCCCCTGCAGGAAAATAGCATGTCAGAGACGAGCCAGTGCATGTTGGCAATAACCATTAATGCAGATGGCCTCAATTCACCAATAAAAAGAAACACAGGCAGAGTGGATTAGGAGACAGGATCTATCAATATGCTTTATACAAGAAACACATTTAACTTGAAGGAAAATCGATAGACTAAAAGTCAAAGGAGAGAGAACAATGCTCTATGTGACAGGGAACCAGAAAAAAGTAGGGATAGCTTGCCCATCAACTGAAGAATGGATAAGAAATATATGCCATGTTTATGCTAAGAAAAGCTACTCAGTTATAAAGAAAGATAACCTTGAGGTTGTTGTAGGTAAAAGGATACAACTTGAGATCATGGGTGAAATGGTTCAGAGTCACATGGGTGAATGTTGTGTTGTCTCTCTAGCATAAAAACTAAAAGAATTTGTGGAATCCAAAATGCACAATAAATATTGTGACACTGAAAGGGGGGGAAATGTCTAAAAGGGGAAGGCAGTGGCCATTGTTAATCTATTATCATGTTTTGAAATCCTATATTGTTCTTATTGTTCTGTTTAGTTTGGTTTTATTCTGTTTTGCTTTGATTTTATTATATTTGATGGAATGGACAGCTATTTCAAAGATAAATAAAGATAAAATATGTTATGGTAGCCATTACTGATTTCCTATTATTTTTTTTTGAAGCCCTATATTGCTTTCATTGTTTTGTTTTGATTGATTTTATTCTATTTTGTTTTGTTTGATTTTATTATGTCTGATGGTATGGGCAGTTACTTTGAAGATAACAAAAGGCATTATGGTAGCCACTGTTGTTTTCCTATTATCTTGTTTTTAAGTCCTGTACTGCTTTCATTGTTTTGTTTTGATTGGGTTTATTCTGTTCTGTTTTGTTTGATTTTATTATGCCTGATGGTACGGGCAGTTATTTTGAAGATAACAAGGGGCATTATGGTAGCCATTGTTGATTTCCTTTTTTCTTATTTTGAAGTCCTGTATCTTGTTTATTGTTTTGTTTTGATTGACTCTACTCTGTTTTATTTCATTTGGTTTTATTCCCTTCAAAATAAAAAAAGAAATAATTTCAAATGCAAGTACACTAAATGTGATTAATTGCAAAAAAGAATCTCTTCAAGAAACCTTCACATCAATATACCAGATTCCCTATACTAAGAATAAGGGATCAAGTTTAACAGACCAAAACTTGCACAGATAGCACAAAACAGCTCTGACTTCAGACCCCCTGTGCTGAAGGAGTCCCTAACAGAAATCCCTAGGTGTAGGAGCTATAAATATCCCCAGTCAAGTGGGAAACAAGAACGTTTCTTTCCCATTTAGTCATCTTCTGAACTCTCAGCAGATCTTTCATCTGTAGCCACTTTCCAATTTGTGTGTTTATTTCTCCTTTTCTGTACTTCACTGTTAGCTACAGCAGGGACATGGACTTTTGCCTCTCTCTTTTTCCTTTTGGTTTTCTTAGTGTCTCTTTCCTCACCTTCTTTGGAACTACTACACGTTGAATCATCTGACAAGAAAGTGTGTCTTTCTGCACCTAAAAATATAACTGATTTTTCCTAAAAGTTTTATTTATTTATTTATTTATTTTATTATTTAAGAGGAAAAAAAGACACATATAAGAAAGACAAAAAGCAAAAGAGACAAGCAAACACCTAGAGTGAATGCACAACAGTAACATTACAGGTATACAAAACAGAATGATAGAAACTTGACAATGGTTGCAATACTGCGTATCATTATCTTCAAAATGGTTCTTTACATTAACAGATATAGACATGTAAAATTGATCTAATCATATGAGTAATATAACTGATTTTTGAGAGACTTTTTCTTGGATTTTTTTCTTGTGCTTATGTGGTTTCTTCCCTTTCCTGGTACTAGAAGCTTCAGTTTCTTCTGATAGCCCACTTGAGGAATCTACTGTTACATCTGTGGTTTCTTTATTGCGTGTCTTCTGTGTGATTTTTCTTCTTCTTTTTGGTGGGAATTCTTTGACTTCTTATGTTTGTGGGATTCGTGGGTAGATGATTTTATCTGGGGAGATTTTTTTCCCATCGGTAATATCTTACTGATCACTACTGTCTGTTTCAAATTCTTTAGGATATCACTCCTTTAACCATTGTGACCCCATCTGTCTGGCATGTTAGCTTCATAATCATGTAACATCTTGTTCCAGTATTTAGTCTTATAAAATCATCATCCAGTGTCCCAGAAATTTCAGTTTTTGGTCTTCAATATTACTCTGACTTTCTTCCTCAAAGCCATCACTACACATCCAACTCGAACTGCTGGGTAGCATTTTCCTTTTGGTTTCTTGGTAAGTATCCTCGATCTGTTTCTGTATTTCTCTTATTTTCCTTATATCTGATTCTTTCTGGATCTTATTGTGAGCATATGTGTGCCGGATGACATTCCTAAGGAGAATCTTCCCCAGTGGAACCCAGGACATTTTTCAATTCTGTGCAGCAGCCTCGTGTGGGTCGAGGGAGGAAGCGGTCTTAGAGAAACAGTACTGGCCCCAATCTTAATAGTTGCATGACTCTGGTCACATAGTCTTAGTGCTCTCTCTGATCCTATTAGTGAATATTCTCATGGTGGTTTTGTCCATACCCTTATCAGGGCAGAGAATCCTGTGCCCAGGCCGTGGTGCTTAACAATTGCATCCAGTGAATTTAAACAGCATGCAAAAGGATATGGAGAACCAGTTTATCCTGGAAAGCTGCACACGATCCTTGCCCAAAAAATGCGGCCCCTCTTCTAAGGTCCTTTGCTCTCGTTCCCATGGCCCCCAGGTGCCAATCTGGCTCTAATTCACAACCTTCTGCCCCACTGCCAGTTCTCCAAGTGCCACTGGAAGAACCTGACTCCCTGTCTCTCTGCCCTTGTCTTCCTCCCCCTTATCCTTCTCCTGGTTCTGCCTCATTGCCCCCTCCTGCCTCATCGCCCTCTCCTACCTTGTCACCCTCTCCTTTGACCAGGAGTGGACTCTTGGCCTTGTACTTGAAGTGGACATTCTTTTGGTGACTCTGCCTCTTCCTCCTCTGGCCCCCCACCTCCTGCTCTCTTACCTCTCTGAGAGGTCCCTCAGCAGGACTCAGATGGTTGACCTGTTTTCATTCATGTTCCCTTTTCAACCACAGATTGGTTTAACTGGAAACATCAATACCCTCCCTTCTCAAAGGATCCTCAGGGTATCCTCACTCTCCTGGAATCTGTCTTTGCTACCTATCGTCCTACTTGGGACAATTGCCAACAACTCCTACAGGTCCTGTTCACTGCTGAAGAGCATGATTGCATCCGCCAGGTGGGCCAAAAGGCCATCCTAGGCCTTGATGGTCAGCCCTTCCAGTGAGCACCAGCAGGTTGAATGGTGTTTTCCCTCAGTCCACCCTGACTGGAATTCCAACACTGCTGCAGGTAAGGAGGCTCTTGAACAGTATCACCAGACTCTGCTCACTGCCCTAAAGGCAGTGGCTTGAAAACCAACAAAGTTATCTAAAGTTACTGAGATTGGTCAGCGACCTGATGAATCACTGTCTTGGTTACTTTTCCCTCATTGCTGAGACAAAACACTTGACACCCAAAATTAGGGAAGGAAAGGTTTATTTAGCTTACAGTTTTTGGAGGTTTCAGTCCATAATCAGCTGGCTCCAAGGTAGGGTGGCATGGCACTGGGGCACCACTTCAAGGCAGCAGCCGAGAAAAAGCAACCAGAGTAAAAGGGGGCAAGAGCAAGCCTCTTCTCCCCCCTTATATAGTACACAGGACACCTCCCTGCCAAGGTGGGTGTAGCATTCACAAATCTCCCTGCCTTCCTTTGCACAGGGTGAGGATGTTTACAAAGTAAGACCCCTGGCTCCCTGCTGAGTATCTCAGTTAAACTTCTGACTTTCTCAGATTGACACAATGAACACATAACTGCTGGTGCTCTACACCCCAGGATGTAGAGTTGCTGATTTACTTAAGTTGCTAGACTTCTCAAGTTGATACAATGTATCAACCATAACAATCCACCCCTTGTCAACTTGGCAACCAGACACATTTCTTTAAATCAGTCTCCAGATACAAAGGCATGCTTATTCTTACCATTTTGCAATTTAACAATCTTTAAGAATCAGCATTAAGTCTACCAACATTATATTACACTAGAAACAATATTTTGTCTTTGCACCCCCAAAGACTCATGCACATCCCTTTATGCAAAAGGCATTTAGTCCATCCGCAAGAGTTGCCAAAGTCCTAACAGTTTCAGCATTGCTGAAAAGTCCAAGTCCCAAATCTCCTCCAAGATCTATAGCAAACTCTTAACTGTAACCCTCTGTACAAATGAAAACCAGGTTAAACACTTCCAACATATAAAGGCACAAGATAAACATTACCATACCAAAAGTTACAAACAGGGGAATACAAAGCATTGGAACCAAAGTAAGACCAAAATCCAGTAGGGCAAACATTAAGTCCTGTCATTCCATGTGAACCATTTGAGACAATCTGTGGCAAATTGTGAGCTCCAAAGTGCTTGTGTGGTTCCACCTCCATGGCACTTCTGGTGGTTTTAGCTTCCACAGTTTCTCTCTTGGGCTGGATTTGCTCCCTCATTGCAGGTTTCCTTAGGTGATCCATGCTCCTGGCTTTTACAAACTTCTGAGCTCTCCATTGCACTTTTGTCTCACACTCATAGCTTCACACCCTGCCCTCTCAGGGGCACACTGCCTGGCCTCCCAGGCTTTCTGAAATCGAGGTGGAAGCCTTTTTAATCTCAGAACCTTTGCACAACATGGATAATGCCAAGGTCTGCTGACAGCTGGAGCAGTAGCCAGGCTCTCCTCTCTCTTGGCTGTAGGGGTCAAGTGCCTGGATTGCTGGGCACTCTGAATATGATTCTGAGGAACAGATTCTTTAGGCAGTCTCCATTCTGGAGCCTAGTGCAGCCGCCGCCGCCATTCTGGAACATGATGCTCTGAGGCTTTTTCCTCCAAGCAAAGTCTTTCACTTTTGCAGTTTTGAGCCTGCAAAGTATGGGGACCAGCTGCCTCTTCCTGGGATGCCCCCAGGCCACCTTTATTATTTTCTTCCTTCTCAGCAATGGACATGTCAGCTCTCTCTTTACAGTTCACAGCTTTCTGGCCAAACTCACAATGCTTTAAGTCATCATGCTGGACTCTTTCCTTTTGATTTCCAACATAAATCTGGCTAAAAGCCCCCAACAATAGCCATGCCACCATTTCAACATTAGGTTGCCTCGAAATTTCTTCTGCCAGATTAATTAGTCCACTGTCCTTAACCTTCGTCTCAGGCAAAGTCTCTGGACACAAGTAAAATGCAGACAAACTTTCTGCCAAGCTGTAACACACATCATGTGGAGTCCAACAACCGATGCAATCCTTCTTCCCAGCAGAAACCTCCTGAGCCTGGTCTTTACCTGCAGGCTTTCTATCAGCCTTCTGGTCTCCCGAGCTCTGACCAGAATCTCCCATACAGAACAGCCTAAGCTGTTCCAGGGCTACTCTTTCAGGAGACATCTCTGAACCTTTCCAAACTCTTCCCACAAACCATTTCCAAAGGCTTTTGAACCACATGGTCAGATACAGTCACAGCAATGACCCCACTCCACTGGTACCAAATATTGTCTTGGTTACTTTTCCCTCACTGCTGAGACAAAACACCTGACACCCAAAATTAGGGAAGGAAAGGTTTATTTAGCTTACAGTTTTTGGAGGTTTCAGTCCATAATCAGCTGGCTCCAAGGTAGGGTGGCATGGCACTGGGGCAACACTTCAATGCAGCAGCTAAACAAAAGCAACCAGAGTAAAAGGTGGCAAGAGCAAGCCTCTTCTCCTCCCTTATATAGTACACAGGACACCTCCCCGCCAGGGTGGGTGTAGCATTCACAAATCTCCCTGCTTTCCTTTGCACAGGGTGAGGATGTTTACAAAGTAAGACCCCTGGCTCCCTGCTGAGTATCTCAGTTAAACTTCTGACTTTCTCAGATTGACACAATGAACAGGTAACTGCTGGTGCTCTACACCCCAGGATGTAGAGTTGCTGAGTTACTTAATTAAGCTGCTAGGCTTCTCAAGTTGACACAATGTATAAACCACAACAATCACCATCAGCGATTTTAGAGTGCCTCCAGGAGACCTACCGAATTTATACGCCTATTGATCCAGAGGCACCTGAGAACAGATGACCTCTTAATATAGCCTTTGTTACCCATTTGGCCCCTGATATTAAGAAAAAGTTACAAAAGTTAGAAGGCTTTGAGGGAAAGACTCTGCCCTAACTGGTTGAAATTGCTCAAAAGTTTTTAACAACAAAGAAGACCCCAGAGAACTAAACAAAAAGATGTCACGAGTTCTGCTAGCCATCACTCCCAAATCCAATCAGACAGTAAGCCAAGGCTAAAAAGAAACTAAACAAAAAGATAATAAGAGGCCACCTCTAGAAAAAAAATCAATGTGCCTATTGTAAGGAGTTAGGTCACTGAAAAAAAGACTGTCCAAGGTTAAAAGGAAAGCAGAAAGAAAAACCCAGTGGCGCCCCAGTCTTGTCAGTACAAGATAATGACTGAAACTGTCAGGGCTCCCTCGGCCCCCAGGAGCCCCGGGTAACCCTCACTGTGGGGGGCCAACCAATAAGGTTTCTGGTAGACATGGGTGTTACTTATTCTGTATTAAAGAAACCAATTGGAAATCTTTTAAATACCAAGACCCAGATTCAAGGAGCCATGGGAAAAACTAAAGCCTACCCATGGTTGAAGACCACAGTAACTGACTTAGGAAGACAGACCTTCACTCATTCTTTTCTGATTATGTCTGACTGCCCCTACCCGCTGTTGGGGAGAGACTTGCTCCATAAATTACAGGCCCAAATCTCATTTGTTTCTGAGACTACCTCAATGGCCTTCAAGGAGACAAACCAACAAGGGCCTTCCATTCTGTTCACTTATCCCCTGTCAGAAATATACCTCTTGACCACTGAGACCTCCTCAGGGGACCAGCCAGCTACAAGTCCTTTCCTCAAACTCCTAAAACAAGAGATCCCAGGAGGGTGGGCTGAAACTATCCACTGCAAGGCTCACCAAAAATATGATAGCCCTGTTTCCAGAAGTAACCATCTGGCTGGTGAGACAGCCAAGACAGTAGCAAAATCAGTGGGGACCCCCTTAATGGCCCCCATAGCCTTGCCCATGCCTAAACTGCCTAAACCTACCTACTCAGAGTCAGATCTAAAGTTGGCAGCTACCCTAAAGACTCAACTTGCTGCAATGGGATGGTACTCACTCCCAGATGGTTGAATTCTAATTCCTGAAGCTTTGGGGACTAAAATAATTCAAGATGCCCACCAAGCCACCCATTTAAGAGGAACCAAACTGACAAAACTGCTCCATCAGACTTATTTAATCCCAAATTTAACATCCAAGGCTAAGGATATAAGTTGACAGTGTGTACAATGCATTCAGGTAAATCCAAAGTCCAAACCTGTTCCAGAACTGCCTCACAACAGACAACAAGGGTCACAGCTGGGAGAATATTAGAAAGTTGACTTCCCTGAAATGAGTCCTGGATGCTACAGCTATAAGTATCTTTTGGTTTTTGTAGATACTTTCACTGGGTGACCTGAAGTTTTCTCCACAAAATCAGAGTCTGCCTCAATAGTAGTACAAAAGCTGCTACATGAAATAGTACCCTGACTCGGTTTACCACAAGTAATGGGGTCCGATAATGGTCCAGCTTTCATAGCTCAAATCACCCAAAATTTAGCTAAGTGTTTACAGTTTGATTGGAAACTACATTGTGCCTACCGGCTGCAGAGCTCTGGCCAAGTAGAGCACATGAACCCGACCATTAAGAAAACTATTTCCAAGATGGCCATTGAGACTGGCGAAAACTGGGTAAGTCTCCTTTCTTTTGCCCTTTTGTACATGCTATATCCAAGGTATAACCCCTTTGGAGGCCATCTATGGGAGGCCCCCCCACCCGCTTTGTCTCCAAGATTGACTCCATCTCTCTCCAAGACTTACATGACCAAAGTCTTACTAAGCCCCTACAGGTGCTTCAGCCCGGTCCTCCAAGAAGCTCACCACCTGTTTAGAGCCCAATTCCAGCCCCAACAACCTCATCTGCCTCAACTAGTTCCTGACCCTGCCAGAGCAGCCTGAAGCACCACCAAATTATGCAGATGTGGTGTCAGAGGAAAAATTCCCTAGACACATTCCTCCTTACCCTCAGCCCCCAGACTGTGAGGGAGAAACATGCTATCCGATGTTTGCCTGCATACAAGGGTTCTGGTTTCAGCCTCCACCTCTTTACTCAGATGTTGACCCCCATTCTAGTGACATAGAGGATACCCAGCCTGTTTCCTTCATTCTCTGAATGAGTGTATTTCAGGAATCACTGTGTTCATTAAATTAAAATGTTGATTCTTTTCCCCATGCCTTTTTGGGGGAAGAGTACAGAAAAATTAACTTAAGACTATAAATGAACATCAAGACTGAAGACAATAAAAATTAAAGATTACTAGAACTCTCTAGTGGGCCAAGACAATGGTTGCACAAGTTTCTATGATGGCCATCTGTTGCCTTTGGGAATGGAATGACACTATGACCAGTGAAGGGGAAGCTGAAGTGCTGGTGGAGGTAGAGTAAGTGAGGGAGGCCTGCTGATTGGTGAGGAGGGATTCTATGGAGTGGAAACCAGAGCAAAGAAGCCTCTCAAAAGGCTTTGCAAAGAGAAGCAAATGTGTTCTAAACTTAAGGTCATGTAAATTCACTTGGCAGACTTGGTTTTGAGAGTGTAGCCACATAGACCTGTGCATAGAAGGGACCTACTCTAAATACTCAGTGAGATTTCAGGTTCTAGGGTCTTCGTGATTTCTTTATTTTTCTCATCCTCTCACAGTTCTTCACCCCAAGAACCTCAGGAGTCACATAGGTCGTGGCAGATGAGTCTCAGCTGGGGGCCTTGGGATACATGCTCTTCCATGATCCGGATACTTTGCATACATGCTCCCATGTGGAATGTTTGTTCTCCTGATTCTGAGTGTGACGTCTACAGCTGGGGTGGTGCTGACCTGTTTGTATCTTCAGACTCTGGTTGCAGCTGACACTTTCATGAGCACTACTCTTGGTCAAGAAGCCTAATCTTCCCAGTGACACTACATTTCACCTGTTGATGTTGAGTCTGGGTACCCTGAAACCCAGAACATGACACAGGCCATTTTGTCTGCCTCACCAGTCACCACCCATCACAACCTGAAGCTCAATGCCACTTCCTGTTTGCCCTCTCCTGCAAGGCTGGGATCCAAGAAGGGCTCAGTCTTCTTGTAGTATCACAGAATTATCAGAGCAGGGAACCTCTAAGATAGACTCATGGCCCTGAATGAGTTGAACACGCATGACAAACCCCTGCCTACTTCCTGTGGCAGCAAGATAAAGAGGCCAAGAAGCTTAGGGAGAAAGAGAGTGGAGTTCTGCCATGGTAGGGTCCCATCCCTATTGCACTTCTGGTTGCTCTAACTGTCTCCATCCCTTACCTGGCCACCGCAGCTCCTCTATGCCTGTCTCCTCCACAGATGCTGAGCCTGCTGTTTGTGACTCTCTTCCTCATGGGAGGCTCTGATTCTAAGCCCCAAGGTGAGTCTTGATCCCACATCATTCAATTCCTTCCCCAGAGGCCTCAGAAACCCTGGCCTCTGATTCCTGGGATATGTGCAAAAGGTTGAGAATTGCCTCTCACAGTTCATCTTTCCTGAAGCTCCACATATTACTTCTAGCACCGGCCATTGAAAAAGAGCTGGTGGACATTGTTGGGGGACACAATGCTCCAAAGGGAAAGTGGCCCTGGCAAGTCAGCCTGAAGGTGTACAACTACAGCTTGGCTTTCTGGGAGCACTTTTGTGGTGGCTCCCTCATCCACCCACAGTGGGTGCTGACTGCTGCCCACTGCATCGTCCAGTGAGTACTGCTTCTGATGTCGATTTCTGGATGCAGTGTGGGGTGAATGAAGAAGGTGTGGGGGAGGGTTTTGGGATTGGAGATCCAACTCCTGACTCTAGGTGGTTCTGCTCGGAATTTCTGATCCTTACCCCATGGTGCTCAGTGGGTACCCTATAATGAGCTGTCATTGGGGCTTCTTTCTGACTACAGTCGAAATGCTGACCCGGCAGCCTACCGTATCCTGGCTGGGGACATATACGTCTATGGGGACCAGAAGCTGCTGAGTGTGAACCAGATCATTGTCCACCCAGACTTTGTTGGTGCTGAACTGGGTGCAGATATAGCACTGCTACAACTGGCAGACCCTGTGAATAGCTCTGCCAGTGTCAAGCCTGTCAAATTGACCTCCATCAATCATGAGGTCACTCAGAAGGACGAGTGTTGGGTGACCGGTTGGGGCCACACGAGTCATAATGGTAAGTGTGGGGGACATTCCTGATATGTTTCATTAGGAACCTCAGCAGCTGAGGCCTAGGCAAGACTGGGACATGAATTTAGGACTGAGGTCAGAAACACTTCGTATTATTTGCACAAAATAAGAAGCTTTTTTAGAAACAACAGCACACATAGCTCCTTTATTTCTCTAGTTCTTCCAACTGCAGGGGGAGATACTCAGGATCTAGAGGGACACGGGCCAGTGCATTTTGGGTCTTCCACATGTCTTGCAGGAAGGAAAGTTGAGGATCAGGGTTGCTAAGATCTGGATTGGGTGCATCTGATCTTAAGCCAGGCTATGGTGGTCCCCAGGAATACTCATGTTACAGTTGGGGATGGGTGGGAGCCTGTGCCACTAGGAATTCTGCCACCTTCTGCTCTCCCCCACCCCCAGGTTGGCTGCCACCACCCTTCCGCCTGCAGGAGGTAAAAGTGCAGGTGGTTGAGAACTCTGTCTGTGAGCAGGAGTACCAGAGAGTTTATTGGTACCACCACAATAACAGTAAGATCATCCAGGATGACATGCTGTGTGCTGGCAGTGAGGGCCGCGACTCTTGCCAGGTGAGTCCCATCTATCCTTATCTCTGTCCACCAACAGCATCCATATTTGAGGGGCAGTATTCACCATCTTCTTTCATTCCCAGGGTGACTCCGGTGGCCCACTTGTCTGCGAGGACTCAGATTCTTGGATCTTGGTGGGAGTGGTCAGCTGGGGGGAAGGCTGTGGCTGGCGTGATCTTCCAGGCATATATGCTCGCGTTCAGTCCTATGTGCCCTGGATCAAGCAGCATATTCAGTGTTCCTCCTGAGCCCAGTCTACTGGCCTCCACTGGAGAGCTAAGTAGGGGCCTGCTGCCCTCCTCCCAGTGTCTGGTCCTGTGGCTTCTTCTGAATGATCCAAGACTCACCTTTTTCTCTAGCCTCCTCAGAGCCCTGGAATTTCATGAAAACTCTAGGGTGAGAGCCTGTGCCTGTCTCTTGCTACCTGTTCCTGATGGAAGGTCGCGAAGTGTGCAGGGCATGGGCCCCAGTTCCATATACTCATGCCAAAATGTGCTCAGTACCCAGATGTTGGAGGATACCTGGGATATTTCTGCTTTCTACTTATCCTGAATAAAGATGCTGTGAAAAATCCTGATGAGGTTTTGTGCTGAGCAGAAATTGATTGCTTCTTTCTAAATGAGGAACCAAGGCTTTAACCCTCCATGGTTTGAGCTCATGTGAGTCCTAGGTCTGCAAATGCCAATCCTGTCTCTGAGTCCCACATTCTGTCTTGTATCTTGGGACTCAGGGACAGTTATCAGGTTTAGATCTTGTCAACATGTTCCCACCTGTGTCCTGGACCAGAACTTAACTATGTTGCCCAAGAAAGCAGGTGACCAGCAGTGAGGGACCTATTTAACTACATGCCCATACCCTGGAAGGCTCAATTCTCCAGCCCAGTCCACCAGAGGGCCAGTGTTTCAGTCCCTGCTCCAGATTTTCAAGGCCACTCAGAGGAGGAGGTGAGAATTCAAGGGATGGTCTATACTCCCAAGCAGTGGAGCAGAGTAAAAAGTAAAGACAAATGTAGTGGTGAGTGAAGTAGGGCTTGGGAACCAGACCCTCGGGGAAGGTAGGCAAGGGAGGTGAATATGTGAGTCCAGAATCCATATTCCCTGTCTCTACCATCTGGAGGGACATCACCTACTAACGCAGACTAGGAATTTCACAGCAGGGCAAAGAGTGGCTCACTACCAGCTGTCATTTCTCATGGCCAGAGAGAGCTGCACACTTTCAACCTTCAGCACCTGGCCCAACCAGAGACTGGACACTAGAAACCCAAGACTTTCCACCCAGTCAGCTACCACCCAGCAGGTTCAAGAGCCACTGCTGCTGACTGGCTGGCCTCCCTAGATGGGGGCAACCTCTATAGACTGAGTCCCCAGTGTTGTCATGGCTATAGAATACTGTCAGCTGTGAATCTAAGGTGCAGCTCTGTTTCTTTGTTGGGTTGTCTCCATCACCCTTCTTCAAGTCTCCGCTGGAGAGAGTCACTGAAGAGTTGGGAGTAGGTGGCAGTTCCCACTGTCCTCTTTGGTCATCTATCTACCTGTGGTCAGTTTTCAGCTACCATTAGTCTCTTTTCCACTGCACTTCTGTGACTGAACTTTTCCAAATGAGGAAACCAAGGTGAGATCACTCTAAATGTGTGCACTAGCATGAGCCCCAAATATGCACACAACAAGCCTGTCTCTGTCCCCCAGCCCCTGTATGCCAGGACCATTATCAGGTTTAGATCTAGTTACCCTGTTCCCTCAAGGGCAGAGCACTGCACAAGAGTCCTGGAGCCCAGACTCATTTGTGCCACACAGAAGCAGAGTAGGGCTGAAAGGCTGCAAAACTGACCTGGCCCAAGAGACCTGTGGCATGGAAAGGTGGTGTTTCTTGTCTGAAGCTGAGAGTGGTGGCAAGGTGTGAAGAACATTGAGGGAGATGGAGAATTACCACTCACTTCAGTTGCCCACTGAGTCCTGAAAAATCTCTATCACTGTGACCCCCAATTCCAGCAACATGACTCGATCCATGTGAAAGTCTTGGGTAGTGCTCCCTTCCCACCCATTTTTCTTCTCCTTCTCCTTCTCCTTCTCCTTCT
>RJWM01042330.1:0-14393 GCA_004363535.1 Dasyprocta punctata | reverse complement strand
CCTCGCGCCTGCCAGGGCAGGCACTTAAGGCACTGAGCCAAACTCCCGGCCCTGGTTTTTTGAGGCAGGGTCGCACTATGCAGCTCAGGCCGGCCTTGCACTCGCGTTGTAGCCCAAGCCGGCCTCGAACTCACAACGCTCCACCTACCTCAGCCTCCCGAGTGCTGGGATTAAAGGCGTGCGCCACCACGCCCGGCTATGAGCTTCATTTCTATAGTCACCCTATATATATTCATTTTTTTCTAGCAACAAATGGTTGTATAGCCACTGTTAACATCAGAGTGAACTTTTCACACATCTCTCATCTGCTGTTTGAGTTAATACTAATTCTATTAATACTATTAATTGCTACTGAAGTTAAATATCTCTCCTTTTCACCAGGTACTACATTTTTATAACATTAACCCAATTCATCTTTTCTAAAATTGTTTTAATTGTCCCAAAATACCATAAAGCATTGAGCTATTTTCCCAATTCTACTCCTTTTGTGTTAAGAATCCATAATCATGAATCCTATCTGATGATAGACCACTAATATGAAAATAATTTTGTTCAATTCATCTGTTACAATAGTTAGTTCCTATAAAAGCATATTTGTGGGCAATCAGGGCAGTGCCATAAATGAACCTGATGAGAGTAGTTTACAAAATGATTGGCTCTTTCCTCTCCTTTTGTCCACACATTGATTGGGGTACAAGTCATATTGATTTGGTTCAAAAGTCTCTCACATCTATCCCTTTTCTCTGGCACCACTGGCAAACTTCTAGATCAATCCCAATTATTTCTGTCACATCAACAGCCTAACTGGTTTCCCTGCCTCTTCCCACCAGCCTCAAATTCATCTTCACAACATTACCAGATCAATCTACCCAACCTCAGTGTTGGGCACGTGTTTTTCCATCCAGGAAGTAAAATCACTAGATAGACAAGAAGAGAGCATAGGGTATCTAGTAGTAAAGAAGTTTATTTCAGTAAGAGGCCAATTGCTAAGAAACTTTGAAGTCCATGAACAGGAGAGTTATGTGAGTATCACTTGAAAGATCCTTAAAAGTCATAAAATTCAAATACTTTATTTTTAAAATTAATTTTATTGGTATATTTTAGATATAAGTAATGATCACACGCACCTCAGAGAATCTGTACCTGTACATGATATATATTCTTCCTTCTTTATCCCCAACCCCCTCCTCTCCTTTCAGCCCCTCTTCCCCTCCTTATTTACAAAAGCTTTGCTTCTATTTTTTCTTCTATTCTCTTTTTTCCTTTTTCTACCTTACTTTCCCCTCCCCCTCCCTTGTTCCCCTTCCCATTTGAACATTTTCTTCCTATTTTACAATACCTATTATACATTTTGGTCCTTATTTACCCTTTCAGTTTCTCACAACAGAGAAACAGTGTGATATTTAAACATATGTCATTGATTTCACTTAAGAGAATAGTCTCAAGGTGCATTAATTTACCTAGAAATGCCTCATGTTTACCCTTCTTTAAAAAAAGAATACTTTAAAACCATTAGCAACCTAGTCTCACTTTACCTACATAAACAATTAGAATTACATATAATGAACCTGAGTGTAAACAAGGGCAGTCTCCTCCCTGGCTATCTCACATATAGTACTCATTTCCATTCATTATGATTGTCTATCACTTGCACCTAAATGTGAGCTCTTTTAAGGTTTATACACCAGCTCATTCATTTCTGTATTTCCAGCAACTTGTATAGAATCTAATTACATGGTTAGTACTTAAGGAATTAATGCACACAGATAACTACCACAGATAAGACTAAGAAAGTGCTAAGGAAGCAATAAACTAACTCATGAAAAGTCTTCAGTGGGAAGTAAATTTGGAGCTAAGAAGTTTGTCAAATAGAAAAGGGAAGGATTCCGGATAAAAAGAACTGTGTTCAAAGACTTATCCTTATTTCTTCTCCCCCAAGAGAGGATCTGTAGAATACGCACATTCAGTTTCAAATGCCACAAGACAAGCACATGCATCATGAACTGTCATCTGTAAAACTATGGCTGCATCTGACCACTTTGACTCCAAATAGAATACCAAGCTCTCACACTGGATAGGGTTCTACTCTGTAAGTAGAAAGGCCTAAACTTCCTGACATCCAAGGCAGTCTTGGCTACAGGTTTAACTGCAATGCTATGTCACTATGGATTTCCAAGGTATAGTTGAAAAAACAAAAGCAAAACACAATATATTTATTTATACAAGTAAAATTCAATCCAAGTAAACCAGCTTCTTCTACTTTGTTTCTACCTGAAGCAAAACAAAACTTCTCCTAGGCTCCCCAGTACTAACCTGGAGATTGGGTAAATGAGTGCCACATATAATGAGCCCTCAAGTTACCTGCTGTCTGCATCCTCCTCACAGGATGACTCCTGGGGTGTCTTCAGGGAGTGAGCCCCAGAAGTCCACCTAGCTTACCTGTGGAGAGGATCTTCCATGACTTTGAAGACTTTTCCACACAGAGGTGTTGTGAAGCATGCCTGACTCTCATGCCTGCCTGACCACTTTCCTGCGAGTGTTTCTTCCCTGCCTGCTGAATCTCAGCCCTGTTACGGCCTTTGTGGAAACCTTGCTCTTTCCTGTGCCTGGAGGCTACAACCCTTGAAGCCAACACTCCCATATTCCCTCTCTGGCCTTCAGTAGCATTCTACCATGGAATGGGGCAAAATCATGTAAGTGCTCTTTAGCAAAGAGGGGTGATGTGGGGCTTGTCACCCATGAGCTGACTTTAATTTACTGTAGTAAGACAGCTTTTATCACAGGTGGAGAAGCCTTCATAAAGATGTGTTACTTCAATTTCCTTTAAAGAATTATAGGCTTTCAAAGATGAAGGATGTTAACCATGTCATTATACCTCAAGACAGACTTCAGCCACATCAGACAATACTCTGACCTAGTATGCCTCAATAGGAACCCTCTTGGCATAAGGAATAGTGTAATTCTTCCTTGGGAAAAGCTATCACATGTGTTCCAAGACACTTCACATTATCAAATTGCTAGGAGAACCCGTGCCCATCATTAGAACTGTCAAAAGCTTAGCTAGTCATTTCTGACTTCACTGTAGTGGTGCCACACCACCCCATAGCTGGATGACTGCCTAGTGTTTGTTCAGAGACTTCATAGAAGATAAATGTCTTTAGCCACGTAGTTTAGTGTCAAATGATTTTTTCTATTTGGAAACAGCCGGGCTCTCTTTTAGTATTCTTTGCATAAGTGATTAACAGCTGGTCATCAACCTCTGCTAAATAGATTTTTATAAACTTGAAGACAATCTCCAAGCCTTCTAACCTTCATCACAGATGTGATTTACTTTATGTAAAAAGTCACTTTCTGAATATGCATAAGCAAATCAGAATATAATTTGAATACCCTACAGGAGCTTGCTGTTTAAAGAAACAAAAATGTAAAATATTACATAAATTAGATCAATCCTCATGCTTCAACAAAATGATATATCCTTATTGTAACTTTTTCATATTCAGAGTCTGCTTCTGCTTTGAGTGAAAGACATTTAAATTTGCTGTATCTATCCTGATACAACTGTTTACCTCTTCAAAATAGGTCTGTGACTACTCTCAAAGTTATGCTGGCTGTAAATTTGACTCCTAGTTCAGGGAAAGTAAAGATGTAGCATAGTTTATGACGTACGTGAATCAATGGTGTGAAATGTCAGCAGACTTCCATCATTCAAACAGCAGCAGGGAGAGGTCAGTGGTTGGTTAAGATGTTCCTTTTCCATCTTAAAAACAAGATGAACCCTGCTGCATTGTCTTTGCCTCCACTTTCTAAAAGATGTGCATGGAGTATGATTCACAGTCTTTAAAGGAAAGAACTCTGCAGTCCATCTAAACAAATTGTTTCCAAGCCTCTAATTCATGTATGATCCTGAGCTGGTGAGATATGAAAAGATAAAAGAGGTATTATAAAGTCTCTGAGTATTTGTTTGAGAAGTGGCAGCAATGATAGCAGTATAAAATAATCCAAATAAACATGAGAACATCAGAGTACAGTATGACTTTATGGAGGACTGAAAACTTGCATTGATCTACAAAGACAGGGAATTTATGTAAAGGAAAAAAGGAAGAGAATTACTCATATGTGAGAGAGAAAGTATTAGGAAAGCAAGGATATTCAGTTATACAGGGAAAAATGGGACGTTATATGATTCTGTGACGCATAGGAAATTGATATAGATGGATATAGAACAAAAAATATTTTAAGCAAAGTTAAGTGAACCCAACAATGAACTGGAGCCCACTATGAAATGTATCCCACATTTATTGTTGGGAATTTAATTCAACCGATTTCAGAAATGTGCATGAGTTCTGAGACTATATGACTTCTATTCTTCTACATCTCAGATTTAATGACCATTCAGTGAAGAAAGAGAACTACACTAATCACTGAGCTTATTTTCCAAGATTTCTCCAATTTCTATAAGCACTAAGTGACCCTTATTTGTGGTGTTCCTTAAACTGTACAATCTTATGCTAGTGGGCAATGTAAGAATTGTGGTGATCATCCAAACTGATTGTCATCTTCACACACCCATGTTCTTTTTCCTGAGCATGCTGTCCACTTCAGAGACTGTATACACATTGGTCACTGTCCCAGAGAAACTCTTCAGCCTTGTGGGGATGAGCAGGTCCATATCATTATGATGATGCACCACACAAATATTGTTTTGTAAACTATGAGATCACTAACTGCTTCTTTCTTGCCCTAATGGAATATAATCATTATATGACCATCTGCAACTCCCTGAGATACACAATATTTTTTACTTTTTGGCTTGGTACCAGGGATCAAATTCATGACTTCAGGCTTACTAGACAAGTGCTTGAGCTGCTGAGCTAAATCCCCAGGAAGATATACAATTATTATGAACAAGAGAGTGTGCATCCAGTTGGTGTGGGAGGTCTGCAGCATTGGCCAAATTGTAACAATGCACAAGCATAGGCCATGTTCAGGCTGCCCTTCTGTGCCGCTAAGGTGGCCCACTTCTTCCGCAACACCCAGCCTGTGATGAAGCTCTCTTGCATTGACAATTACTGTCAATGAGATCCTGACTTTGAGCATCAGTGTCCTCATACTTGTTGTGTTTATGGATTTGATTCTCATCTCTTAGGTTCCTATTGTCTCTAGCATCCTAAGGATTGCTTGTGCTGAGGGCAGGAAAAAGGCTTTTGCTACCTGTGCCTCCCACCTCATTGTGGTCATTGTCCACTATGGCCGTGCCTCCATCACCTACCTCAAACCCAAGTCCAAGAACACCAGCACTGAGCACCAGCTGAACTCTGTGACCTACATTGTCATCACTCCACTCCTGAACTCTGTGGTGTACACCCTGAGGAACAAAGTGGTCAAGGAGGTTCTATGCAGGGCTACTGGCAGAAAACTTTCCTGAAAATTTAGAAAGATTCTCCTGAGGCTCTTAACATGGACTGTAGGCAGGAACATGACGATAAGAGTCTCATGCCCCTGACTTTTAAAGACTTGTCCCTTAGGTAGGAAGAAAAAGAAGACTGGCAGCAGCATACACAGGGGAGTTTAAAACCTTTCAATAAAGCCCCTGGATGAAGCACTGATCATGTTTTGGTAGAGAACTAGATAAAGAGAGATAAGATCTATCTGAAGAAAGGGTCACAAAGCAGCGTAGGCCAAAGATTTTTTATCAACCTTTTGTTTTCCTTGTGAATCTGCACTTAATGAAATCAATAATAGAGAATCCAAGGCACACTTTAAGATTTTTTTTACACACCCTTCCTATTTATAAGCAAAAGGGTTTAGCAAGCTGGAATCTGTATTGGAAAACATTTCTATATAACATATTAAGTAACAACTCACAGGTTGAGCAAGGAGGGTGGGCCCCTCAAAATGAGATAGTTCGAGGATCTGGATTTTTTTCCCCTGGGTCCAACACCACTGCTTGTTAAAGATAGTGGCTGTCATGGTTTATGGCTGTTTCTTCAAAGCCTGATACAGTCATGGAGGTATGGGAAGGCTTTTTGGAGGTGGCTGAATCTAGAGTTTGTGATCAAGTCATGATCCTATGCTGGGATTAAGAGTTTGAGTGTTACACCCGCCCTAGTGTGGGTACCCTGCAGACAAAATAAGGGACAGAAAGAGGCTTGTCCCTTCTCTTGCTCTCTTCCCTTGCTTGCTTTTGCTGTCTTCCATTATCACAAACAATTGCCCCTCTGCCATGTGCCACCCTGCCTTGGAACCAGCTGATTATGGACTGAAACCTTAAAAAAATGTGAGCTAAATAAACCTTTCCCCCTTTAACTTTGGGTGCCAGGTATTTTGTCCCAGCATCGAGAGAAAAGTAAATAAGACAATGGCCATGGACAGTTTAGACATCTTAGTCCATATGTCATCTGCCATAATGGCAGTGTTCTGGAAGGCACATTCCAAGATCCACCCAAGTCAGTTCAGTTGCCATTGGTTCAGAAGGTATATAATGGAAAGGGGTCTATATAATGAGTTGTGTGCTGCATCCTGGGGAAATAAAGATGAGAAAGGCCTAGTACCTGGCTTCAGGAAGCTAAAAGTTTAGTCACAAAGTCCTAAATTTAAAAGTATAGTTTCAATGCTTTCTTGTAAGTGGTATATATAGAGATTAAAAGGACCCAAGAGAGAGGAAGGAAGGGAGAAAGTGAAAGATGAAGAGAATGAAGGAGGGAAGAATGGAAAAATAATGTGAAAAGAGAGATTATTAGAGTTGTGAGGGAAGTCTTTACAGAGAAGAGATTATCTGTGATCAGGGCATGTTTTAAAACACCAATAGGAGGTTCTCAGGTGGACATGTTGAGGGAAAAGAATTCTAAGGAGAACAAACAATACAGTTCCAGATGTGAAACTAAGAGAACTGTTCATGGAATGAAAAATCACTCAGTGTGTTGACTCCAGAAAATGAAGAAAGGAAATGGAAGACGATATGATTATAAGAGTATTTTTGAGTCAGATTGTGAAGGCTTTGTATGCTAAACTAAGGAATTTGGGCTTTAAAATTTTAGACAGTAAGAATCCCTCAGGACTCAGGAGAACTGGGATTTAGGTTATGAGACATCTATATGGATTATTGATATTTTAATTGTCCTTACTTAGCTCCACTGAGACATTTAAGTAGTTGTATGCTATAGGGTCAGAAAACATAAACCAAGAAAATCACAGGGAAAAATGAAACGTGACTGGAATTTTGGAGAGAATACATAGAAATAATTATATACTTAAACTGAAGCTAGATAAGGCAATCAGAGCAATCATGCAATAGAGTTTGACCAAGGAGGATGATGCAGATCTGGATTTGGCATACAGAGGAGTACCCCAGGAAGGAGAAGGACTTGCTGTCATGTCAGCACTAGGATGGACCTCAGACCGTGTGATACACCACAACATGCCTTCCACTATGCTGAACCAGCGGGCTTATTAATCAGAACATCCTTCAGAAAGGATACAAAGACCAAAAGGGTAAATACACTATGTCTGCTTCATGTGATCACCAAACCGTCAGACTCTCTCAGTTTTAACAGAGGCAATGTCAAAAATCAAGCAATAACTAAAATTCTCTAAGAACATTATAAAGTGGATAAAAGAGAATTTGCTAACTAAGAAAGAAAAAGATGCATAATTGGCAAACCATTTCAGGCAAAGACTTTGAAAGTCTTTCAACAATCAGTCACAGAATCTTTACTGCATGCCACACTGCACTCCTCATGGAAAACACTGAGATAAACCCTGCACCATCGCCTCAATAAAGGAGTTCCAGTTTTGTGTAGGAAACAAGCTTATGTCTCCATAATGCAAAGTGATAGAGAAACTGACAAGGCATGCTTAATATTTAAAGACAAAGATGTAAGCCTTGGGATATTTTTTCCTGATCTATACAGAGCAAAATCTCATCAAACTAAGAAGGGTCATTTCATGCTGGAGTTCAGTGAAATGAATGCCTGCTGCCTGGACAGTAATGCTGTCTTGCTCTGTGTGTGGGGCTGTCTCCTGAGACAAGAGTTATGCTGCTTCTGACAGGAGTCACTCGGAACATTATATCACTTGGATTTCTAGAACATTTATCAGGTTATTCAGAAACTTTGTTTGAACAGAATGGCTTAACAGATACCATAAAATCAAGTGTTTTCAACATCTCTTCTCAACCCATCAAGGAACTTATCACATAACTTTTTCCCACTTGGTGGACAGTTCCTGCCTCTCACAGAACAGACTGACTTGGATGACATGAGAGGGGTTCTGCCTCTTTCTAGGGATTTTTCTTTTTCTTTCTTTCTTTTTTTTTTTTTTGATTTCTATTCTTCCTAATTTCACTCTATGAATATAACATCTCTCCATTCCATGTCTCCTTTCCAGGCCATCTTCCTGACTATTATCTCACAATTTCCTCAAAGCAACCCCAAGAGAGGCAGGGATTTGGCTGTCTGTTATACCACAGTAAAACAGGAAAGAGGGTAATGGCAGAATTTGAACTTGCAATAGTCAGCTAGCATTTTTTGCTTACTCAGACTGTATCATCACCTAAGAACAACTCACAGTGGGGAATAGTGATGGACCAGAGAATCAAGCTAAGAAAAATTCAAATGCTCCAGAGACTCAGACTTCCCAGATGAAACAAAATCTAATAGTGAACCCTTTCCAAGAGAGAAGAATGTGGGCCCTCTATGAAAAGACTACCTGGGATGTTCACTGAAGACCACAGAGTTTTGACAGGAAGTACATTTCTAACACTGCTCAAACTGCAAAGTCCTGCTTAGGAAGAACCAGCTAAAATTCTCAGAGCATGAATTTTCACCTTCTGCATATTAAAATAAATCACAGAAAAAAGTCACTAGAGCGCCAAAAGCAAACCTGATCTTTACTTAAGAAAATTTGAGTTGTGTTTTGTCCAGCACTGCGGGCTCAGTATACAGTAGTGAATTGTGACTATTGTCTGGACAGGAAGAGAGAGAAACAAGTATATAAAGTTTATGCTATTTTAGTAGATGGATGAGTGCTAAACTAGGACTTGATATCAGTAATAGGAGTACAGAAAGAAGAAAGATTTAGTTCTTATTAATGCTATAAAATTATAAATGAAGAAGCAAATTCAAGTTCTTGGCCAGTCACCTAGTCCACCTGTCTTCAACCACATAACACAATCCATGAGCATTAAGGGTGAGGCTTTGTGGTAGACAGATTTTAGATTTCTATGATGGTCCATAACTCCTTTATTGAGGAAAACCTCCCACAACTCAAGCTGTGAACTCTTATTTCTGTAGGGGGCCACCTGCGATTCAGAGAAAATGAGCCCCTCATTCACTGACTGCCTGGCATGAGGGAACCCAGGGTGCATTCACGGTCTTTGCAATGTCTCCATCGAATCCTCCTCCCTCTCCACACAGTTCATAGACTTGCATCTCTGAGATATCTATGAACCCAAATGGAAGCTTATGAATTTATAGGAAGAAAAGGGGAGCACAGGATTAATAATCTCAATAACGTTGAACTGAGATGGTAGTTAGTGATTCACCTACAAGAGCTGGAGAAATAGAGTCAGAAAATCAAGAACAGTAAAATAGTGAGCGAGGTGAGAGGTGGGGGTTGAGTCTAGCCTGCTGTCTTCAAGTCATTCCATTCTTTGTATGGCACCTCTATGTGTCACTGGTAAAAATGGGCTCCTAACCAAAGTCTACTGTGAGGTCCCCGGATCATAAAAGAGAACTCTTCTGTTTAAAAAAAAAGATTCTTTTTAGCACTCTGTGAGGATGAGGCAGAAGGATTCCAAATTTGAGCCTGAGCAACTTTACAAGAACTTGTCTCAAAATTTAAAAATACGAAAGGGTTGGGGATATAGCTTAATGAGAAAAGATCCTGAGTTCAAGTCCCAGTACTACCCAGGGGTGGGATAGATATGGCAAAGCAAATAGGAAAATCTGCTTAGTAGGATTAAGAAAATAAAGAGAGAAAGAATGTTTGCTTCTCCTTGGTGATGAAACTAAGTTTCTTGCCAATGACTAGAAGGTGGGTTCTGTAGTTTCCAAATGTCACCCTAGAGGCTATCTTGGGTTCTCAGGGTATCTGCAGGATGGACTATGCTCCCGTCAGAATCTAGGCCTTCTCCCTGTCTACTCATTCACCAGTGCCAAGCCCTCTCATATTTGCAACTTTGGCTTTTAAACTAGACTGCAGCCTGAATAGTTCCTTCACATATACCTCTGGGAACAAGCTTACTCTAGACTCCAATGGCTTTTGGGCCCGTAATGCGACCTGTTCTAGCATTATGTAGTATATAGAGCACTTTCATTTGATCCTTACCACCAGTCTCAGATGTAGGCAGAGGAAAA
Source organism: Dasyprocta punctata (assembly GCA_004363535.1). Lineage (NCBI taxonomy): Eukaryota > Metazoa > Chordata > Mammalia > Rodentia > Dasyproctidae > Dasyprocta > Dasyprocta punctata. The sequence goes on along the minus strand of RJWM01042330.1, from coordinate 4,035 downwards.
AATGATCTGCACTCTATCTATTAGGATCCTGAGGCTCAGAGAAGATAGGTACCTGCTGATAAGTAGCCAAAATCAGACATATGGGGATTATCAGGATTCCTAATGAAATTCAGTTGGTTGCTCCAAATCCACCCTCTCTCACATGTTTTCTTTGATTGAGAGATTTTTCATTTCATTTGTTTTGTAGCAACTGAATGTTAGCTCCAACATGTCTCTGTCCTGTCCCATCCATGGTTTCTGTTTTCCTTGAAAATTACAGTAAATCATGTACTGACTCAAACTGTGTCACGCAACTATTGTGAATCAGAAAGAGAGGAGTTCTCTGGCTGGTTCCACATTGCTCCAGTTTCCTGCAAACTTAGGTTCCCTTTTTCACTCATTTCTGACTTCCCCATAGTTCCTTCTTCTTCTCCTTCTTCTTCTCCTTCTTCTCCTTCTTCTCCTTCTTCTTCTTCTTTCTTTCTTTCTTCTTCTTCTTCTTCTTCTTCTTCTTCTTCTTCTTCTTCTTCTTCTTCTTCTTCTACTACTACTACTTCTACTACTACAATCCCTTCTATTTTAAAATCCTTTTTGTTGTTTTTGATCTTTTATGAGGAATTGTCTACACTGGTGTTTTGTGTGGGAAAAAATGGCTAAATTACTTGTGGATGATCAGGGAGCTTCCAGATGATTGCTGTCATTAAACTTTGCTAAAAAGAAACAAAAAAGACACCAATCGCCTTGGTTCCAATGCACAGGTGACTCCCTGCATTACCCAGACAAGACTGGTCCATGTTTCATGGCTAATTTCACTCTGTGAAGTTCTTCCCTTGACCTTGACAAACTCATAGACACTTACCCAGTTTAAGACAACAAAAAACATATTGTCCAAGTGTGTGTGCAAGTTTTTCTATCTTATGGCCTTTGGGAATTTAAAAGTCAAGAGTTTACATTTCTATGTCTTTAGCTGTTGAATACTTTTGACTCATTCAAAGAAGCTGGAGGAGTTAAGTAACTGAAGTTTAACACTAAGAACTAGAGGTGGAAGATGGCCAGACAAAAAGTTTTTAGGATGAAAGTAAAATATGACATGGAATGGAGGGCAGAACAAGAATGCTGAAATATTTTTCTGATTTATTGCTTCATCATCTCTCTGTTTTGTAACTTCTTGATTTACTGTATCTACATCATAGAAACATTTAAATGTGAGGCTTTCTAGTACTGTGCAATTTTAGGGTTTTTTTTTTTACTTCTAATCAAGTAGAAATAAATGGATGTAGTGTTCTCTGTACAGATTTCCTGAAGAGTGAATCAGAAGATAAACAACTGGAAGTCACTCTATCCTTACAAGAAAAAAAAAAACTTGACAAACTAAAAGTCAGTCATTTTTCTTTGACCCACCAGAGAACTGAGATTGTAGGACAAACAGCCATCTGGCTATCAAGTGACAGGTGTATCCGGAGAGACAGAGCTGAGATCTTCTGACCTGAAACAGCAGACACTGGAGCCACAAATGAGAGTACCTAACTGGGAATGTTGCTGAACTGCTGGAGATAGAGCCTCAATCAACTTAATCTTATGCATAGTAGAAGCAGCCACATTTGCAACCAGAAACCTCAGATTTTTATGTTAAGAGTCAGGAAGGATCACTTCCTCATGGCTCTTGAAATTGGGAGGGGAAATAAATTATCATGAAATATAATCAGATTCTTCTCCATACCAAAGGTCCATATTCCACAGAATATATCTTTTCTGGAAAATTATCTCAAAGGAAGGGAATTCCCCATCCAATCACCTCCAAATAAGGATAGGGAGGCAAGAGTGAAGAATCAATGAGGATCAGGGCTTCAAATAAATAAATGGGGAAATTTCAGGCAGGGAACAGAGCAAGTGAGCTAGAGAAAAATAACTGTTACTAAAGAGAAGAGGTGAGGATCATAGCCCTAAGACACATGTCAGTTGAAAGTCTGAGAATCAATGGGAAGATAACTACCAAACCAGTAAGACTCCTGGATAATAAAAACAGATTTCAGCCAAGAAGACAGCAAGATAAGGACAATCTGAGGACCAGTAGTACTTAAAGAAACCCAAAGGCAAGAGGAAAGGACATTAGAAGAACTAGAAGTCTTTTCAAGCTTCTGGCCAGATTAACATAAATCCTCAGATTAAAGGCTATAATGTGTTACTGTGTATTACCCAAAATAACACATATAGCTTTCAACAACAACATCAAAAATTTACCAGGCATGCTGAAATTAAAGACAAGCAGAGTCTGGAAACACCAGAGAAGCATCAAGCCAGAGTCAGACACATCACAGACACTGGAATCTCTTTAGTTATGAAAATTAAAAAACATATTAAGAGCATGTCAAAAGCTCTAGAAGAAAAAATAGACAAACATTTGGGTGATATAACTAGAGAGATAAGTTTAAGATAAAATAACAAAATACTAAAAATAAAAAACAAAACACCAGACATGAAGAATGCTTCCATATGTTCAACATTAGATAAAATATGGTCAAAAAGAGATTTAGTGAGCTTGAAATTAGTCAGCAGAAACTTCCCAAACTAAAATGCAAAAAGGCAAAAAAAAAAAAAAACTGAGGGACAAACTCCAAAAGTATGATACGTAAGAAATCAGAATATCAAGAAAAGAAGAAGAGACCGGAGCAAAAGCTATTTCTGAAATAGTGTCTGAGAATTTTCAAAAGTAATGTTAGATCTCAAACTGCCAATCAATGAATCTTAGAGAATGCCAAGTGGGGTAAATATTCCCACTAACAGATAAAAACAAATAAGTAAAATCCATACATTGTACTCCAAGTGCAGAAAAACAAAGACAAAAAGAAAAATTTTAAGGAAACCAAAGTAAAAATATTACCTTTCATATAGAGGAACAAGGATAAGAATTAATACAGACTTCTTGTCAGACACTATGTAAGCAAGAAGGGGGAGTAAAACACTTAAAGTGTTCAAAGAAAAATCTACCCACTTGGAATTCTGCATAAGGCAAAGCTATTCTTCTATAGTAAAAAAGAAATATTTCCTTGTACAAAAAATTCCTTCCAGCCTTCAAGGAACTCATTGCCAACGCACATGCTTTAAAGAAATGTTAAGAGAGCTTATTCATGAAAAAGGTAAATGATATAGGTCAGAAACTTGGAACAAAATAAAGAAGAAAACAGAGTCAAAAAAGGAGTAAATGGACATAAATAAAATCTTTTATTTTTCTCATTTATTCTTAATTAATTTAAAATATCACCATATTAGGGTACTGAGTTAGGGAAATGAAAGATGTCAGTGCTGAAAGGAGCAGAACAAAAGTCTCTATTATAAGGAGAAAGGGGAGGGAGGAGACGTAAAAAGGAATTAAGATGTGTTATGTACATGTATTAACTCCCCCCAAGGAATGTAAACATTACATACTGCAAAGAGGTATGAATAAATTGTTAAAAAGATATATGTGAAGCACGATAGTATATTTTGAAAGTGGACACAGATTAATTTATCACATATTGTAAACTCTAAGATAACTATAAATATTTTTAAAGGAAGGAAAATTGGTGTATTAAGAGAAGTGAAAAACTGAAGTATATAAAATACTCAAAACCACAATATGTGAAGAAATGAAGGCAGCCAAATGCAGTGAACAGAAAACAGTTTTATACATGGACATTATTAATCAAGATATGTTGATTCTCTCTAAATGTGACTGGCCTAATTATAGCCATTAAAAGACAGATTGAAAGATCAGAATAAAAAATTAGCTCAGGAATCATCTGTAAGTTGGTTACATGCTCTATCTAAATAGAAACCTATTCTAGTAGCTAAAAATAGAAAGATGTGCCATGCTACCACTAATTCAAAATCAGCTGTAGCAAGCTGAATTCTGAACCAGGAAGATTACAAAGGAGAGAGAGAAAGATTACATAAGATAAGGTACCAATTTGATAAGACAAAAAATATTATAAATGTACATATATCTAACAAAAGGGAACCAAAATATATCAGGCCCAAACTGGTAGAAGTAAAAGTGTACAGAAACAAATCTATTAC
>RJWM01042329.1:0-14395 GCA_004363535.1 Dasyprocta punctata | reverse complement strand
GATACACACGTCCTCCTCACTGATGAAAGTGGCCCCAGGGAACACAGCTTCAGTGTGCGTGCCTTCAAGAGCGCCCTGGGGCGGCATCCTCGAGGTGGGCTCTGCCATCTACTGGCACCAAGTGACAACTGGAAGCCTCTTCCTTGAGGTCAGCCCTCACACACGGGTGGCCAGGAAGGCAGAGCAGACATAGGCTTCTGTAAGAAGGCACCCTGCAACCCCCCGCCTTCACTCACTCCTCCTCATCTAGGAAAGGGGTAACAGGGCAGGGCAAGGCTGGGACTGTCACAGAAATTAGGTTCTTCCACACAGAAGGAAAGCCCACAAGCAATAAGCAGGGTTGGTCCTTCGGTAGTAAGCAAAGCCAACAAAGAGCAGCATATGTTTAGGGATCAAAAGTTCTTACACAATTTAATAATAGATTGTGAAGTTTAGGCGGAAATTCAAACTGTATGTACTTTTAGCTCATGCTTACATGGCACTGTAGAACATCCTACCAGATCTAATCCGTTAAACAACACATCACAAAATACCTCACCCTCTCTGCACACGAATATAGGACTAAAAATTGTGAGTAAATGATTGCCTGTAACAAGATGTTTTAAATCCTGAGTAATTTTATTTAAAACCCTCTGTTCTGTCCCATTTCTTTTTGTATGGAGGATTGAACTCAGGGCCTCTGCACTGAGCTACATCATCAGTCCTTTTTAATTTTTTGTGACCAGGTCTTGCTAAATTGCCCAGGGTGGTTCAAACTTGCCGTTCTCCTGCCTCAGTTTCCCAGAGTGCTGCGGTTATAGGTGTGGGCTATCGTGCCTGGCTTGCTTTTCTTATGGGCAAGGACCTACCTTCTTTGAATAAAGGTGTTTAATCTAAAAGTTCTGTTATTCATGGAGCTATTGTGAGAACTCATACAGGGTTAAAGATGTCAGTATTTAGAGGGGAGGCAGGATATGAGCTGCTGAATGTGCTACAGCCATCACAAGCTGTTCTAAGTTGGGTTGAGTTTGGCAATGGCTAAGTTTACTGAATGATTCCTGTGTGAAGGATGTGTTATTTACGAGAACATCTTGACAAAATTTTTTTTTTTTTTTTGAGACAGTCTTGCTATGCAGTTCAGGCTGGCCTTGAACTCAGTGATCCTTCTGCCTCAGCCTCTCCAGTGCTGCTGGGACTACAGGCAGATGCCACCACACCTGGCTAAATTCTTACAAAATGAGAAGCTGAGGTCTAAGAAGTTACACGGCTGGGACAGAGAAGGGGACAATGAAGCCAGGCGATGTGCCTCTGGAACTCATGTCTTGAAAACCACTCCACTGCGGGTCAGTCCTGAAACGACTTGGTTCAATCTGGGAATGACCTGCCTCGAGCAGGGTGCTGTGGCTTTTAAGCAGTGCCGCTGGCTGCCGGACAGGCTTGTGCTGTCTCACTGCTGCTGGAGGGCCTTCTGAAATTAGACGCGGTATGGATGATTTAGTTGGAGGGAAGTAGAATCGTGCAGCCCCAGCCTTGCCTTAGCCTCTGCAGTGGGCTCCTGCTTCTGGATTGCAGGATCCAGACTCAGTGACGTACAGAGTATCAGCCACTAATCTGCCATGGGAAGACAGGGCCTTCTGGACAGCAAACAGAATGGCCCCTGCTCAGAGCCTGTCTATGTACCAAGGCTTGTGGGACTCGGTCAGTCCACATGACTTGGGCTGAACTCAAGGAGGAGAGGAATGGGAAAGCCTGGTGCTGATGTCAGGAATCCCGGGAATGCAGTTTGACCAACAAAAGCACAGAGCAGCCCAGGGGCGATGAGATGAGTTGAGAAACAAGCACCACAGCTTCAGAATCACTGGACTGCAGATGGCCAAGGTGTTCAGCAAGGAAGGTACAACAGTGGGTATTTACAGAGCTGATCCTCCCACTTACATGTGGAATCTTAAAACAAAACAAAAACTTTGAAAGATAACGATGCGCAATATTACAAGCAATGTCAAGTTTCTGTCATCGGATTTTGTAAACCTGCAATGTTACTGTAGTGTATTTACTCTAGTCGTTTGTTTGTCTTTTGCTTGTTGTTTTTGTTTTATGTCTTTTTTTGTTTTTTTCTTCGCTAAAATAAAAAAATAACAAAACAAAACCACAAAAAAGGAAATACAGCGAATTCTGGAAAAATGGTGGCCACTAGAAACAAGGGAGAGGAAGAAGTATGGAGATTTAGGTCACAGGATACAAAGTTGCAGATATGTGGGATGAGCTCACATGTGCAACAGGAGCAGAGCTGGCAGCACTGCGCTGGGAGAGCCTGTCAGGTGCTCCTGCTGTACACGCGGACACACTCAGAGACCACGTGAGAAGATGGCTATGTTAATTTACTTGACCACAGTAATCATTTCACCATACACAGATTTACATATATGTAATGTTACATATTTTAAATAAAAAAGAGAAAAATTTTTTTAGTGCACTTTGAGAGGAGTGTATTTTCAGCATCCCAAAAGGTGTCCAAAAATGGCTGTTCAAGTTAGATAAAAGTGCTTTCTCTCTCTCTCTGAGACAGGGTCTCACTATGTAGTTTAGTCAAACTCATGATATTCCCCCTGCCTCAGCCTCCTGTTGTTGGGATTACACGGCTTACCTGGTTTTTCAGCTAAAGTGCTTTCTCTCAGGATACTTGCTGAATGAGGAAAGCTTCCATGGTCATACCTGAAACAACGCTGACTATCAACTACTGGCAGCATGATGACTCTGTTACTAGCGATCCAGAGTCACTGCTGTCAAAACAAAATAAAGTTCAGGAGAGATTCCATGGAAAGACATCAATTAAGAGCTCTCTGAGAACCTAGGACATATAAAGACTGATGTCTATAGAAAATGTTTCCAAAGGGATAAGACTGAGTGAAAAGAAAATTATCACGGCTGCAATTATCCCCGCCATCCCATAGTGGGAAGTATATCCCTATTAAGAGTCAGACCTAGGCCTGCGCTGACATTTAACTCAGTGTTTTCATATCCCACGCTTCAGGGAAATCTGTATGTCTACTCATTCTCCCACTGGTACTCACAATGCAAATGAAGGCTATCTTGATCAGCTTCCTATGTTGGAATGAGCAGATATAATTTGGCGATTTGGTTTTATTTAATAAGTAGGGGACTGAAATGTGTTCTTCAAGGAAACAATCATAAACATGAGACCTAAAAAATCTTGAGTCTTTGATAAAAGAAACTGATGCTATTTATTAAACCTGAGTTTACCACGATGAATCACATTAGAGCTCAAAATCAAAACACTGCGATCAGAAACAATTAGATTACAAATCTTTTAAAAAACTTCAACACACACCTTTTAATTTCCCGAAGCACACAAAATAATTTACTCATAAAAATGCCTATTTATAGAACTCAACAGACATTTTCAAAATTTGAAAATAAATAGCACAATTTTGCAATTCAACTCTGATTTTACAAGAACATAACATTACTGGCATTTCCTTATAAAAACAGAAAGGTCAATCAGTTTGTTTTGCTCTTCACAAAGCAAATAAACATTCATACTATTAGTCTTTGGAACATCAACTCGGTGACAAGAAAAAATCCACAGCAAAATAGAATTATTTCAAAAGTGGGGTCTGGTGCCACCTAGTGAGTGACAACGGCAGTGGGTACTCGACTAGAGTATCGGCCACAAAGTTCAAGCCAGGATAACACACTATGCTCTTGGTTACATGCAACCCTGCAGGAGAACATGCAAGAGGCCTGAAAGCTGCACAAAATGGAAAGCTGAGCTGAGCTAAGATGATGGGGCTTTTTCCTCCTTCACATGCCACCTTAACGGTTACTGTCAAGGAAAAGAAGTTAACGGTAGTTACAATGGCATGCAGGGGGTGGGGGGCCCTTTGGCAGGTGGAGAAAATGAGAAGTTCCAAAACTAACACTGTTGAACTGTCAGGCAGGAACTCATCGGGTTAAACACCTGTTGGCAGTGTTAGTGGGGAACAACACGCTCTGGCCCTTCACGTTGTTTTTTTCAGATAAAGGTCCCCAGAGAAAACTGCGACAAACTCACAGGATGGTTTAAAACAGCCCAAATCACCCAGTCCCTCTTCTGCCTGAGCACCCTTTGCTCAATATACTGCGTGCTAAACCCTCCACCCCAGAGGCATTCTCCTTCCCACTTTCTTTCTTTCCTTTTTGTTACAGGGTTTCACTATGCAGCTCAGGCTGGCCTTGAACTCATTTTGTAGCCCAGGTAGGTCTCGAACTTGCAGTGATCCTCCTGCCTCAGCCTCCTGAGTGCTGGGATTACAACACCATGCCTAGCAATGTCCCCCATTTTCAAACATGCAAGGTATGAAGCATGATCTCTAACTGCACATGTGCGATACGCCAGCCTCAGGGCTGGGATGTCTCTCAATGCTACAGGTGCTTATCTGGCATGCATCAGGCCCTGGGCTCAGTCCTTAGTATGGGCAGTAGCGGGCTGGGGAGGAGTATGCCCCTGCCTCTACATAGGTGACCAGTCTCTCCAGGGTGAATAGGAGTGGGTTTCTCCAATAGAATCCCCTGGCTTCTTTTGTTTGGGGACACTGCACAGGAAAACACCCCACCATGCCCTCCTCACTTGCTGTAAGTAATAAGCCTCTCATTTTTAAAATACCTCCTGGTCGTACTTACTGGCTCTGCAAACTTCAAAGAGCAAACCCGCTGTGTTCAGTTACATTATGTGGAGGTTAATGGAAGACAGTTATGCCTGGGGTACTCATGGGAGGTCGGTACAATTTTTCTGTGTGTGAAGGGTGCTCCTGGGCATTGAACCTACTGATCTATGTTCCCAGTACCTTTTATATTGATAAAGTGTCTTGCTGTGATCTTCCTGCCTCAGCCTCCTGAGCAGATGGGACTATAGGCATGTGCCACTGTATCTAGTTCAGAATTTATAAAAAAGTTAGTTTATAAGCCGGGCGTGGTGGCGCATGCCTTTAATCCCAGCACTCGGGAGGCTGAGGTAGGTGGAGCGTTGTGGGTTCGAGGCCGGCTTGGGCTACAACGCGAGCGCAAGACCGGTCTGAGCTACATAGTGCGACCCTGCCTCAAAAAACCAGGGCCAGGAGTTTGGCTCAGTGCCTTAAGTGCCTGCCCTGGCAGGCGCGAGGTTGTGAGTTCAATCCCCGGTGCCGCAAAAAAAAAGGTTAGTTTATCTTAAAAAAAAATCAACTGAGCCTGCCAATAAAGTATCATTGAGGGACTATGATAATTGATTACCACAATGGCCCCTGAAGGGCTTTTCTGACTAGCAACAATTACAAACCAAACAAACAAACAAACAAAAAAAGCCAAACCAATGAGGTTAATTTTTGTTTGGCCACTGTTACGGCTTGTATCTAGAAGTCTCCCCCAAAGCCTCGTGTGCTCATAGGTGGGGTCTTGGGAGGGGGCTGGATCATGGCTGTGTGATGCTACATTAGGGTGTGTGATACCAGGACTAAGGTGTTCCATAACTAAACCGATTTAGCATAGATCTAGGTGGGGATAATGGAAGCCCCATCCTGGGTGTGGATGGCATGGTTCAAAAGGATTGTAGTCTGGGTGGGGTAAATGCTGCTGCTGCTGCTGCCGCCACCCGCTGCCTGCTCTGCCATGGACTGTTTCTCCTCCACCATGCCCCTCTGCCCTGCTACCCTGCCTTGCAGTCAGTCAACTATAAAATCTCTGCAAACTGTGAGCTGAAGTAAACCTTTCCTACTTGAGTGTGTGAGTGTTGCTGTCTTAGCAACAAGACTAAGACAGTCACATTTATCCGAGTCTCTTCAATACCATGCAAATATTGCTGAAGGCAGGGCATGGTGGCTCAAGCCTGCAATCCCAGCACTCCGGAAGGCTGAGATAGCCAGAAAGATCAAGGCCAGCCTGGGTTGCATGATGAGTTCAAGTCTAGACTGATCTACAGAGTGAGACCCTGTCTCAGAAAGGTAGATTTCTTACAACATTTTATAGACCAATAAAGCTTTTTTTGATAGTAACTTCTGAGAATATTTCCTTCTTATAATGCCAGGTGCCCTGAGTACTGAGGACACCTAAGCCATGTTCACTGTTGCCCTTTCCACTGTAACACTGCCCATAATTTGTTTCTCATGCATCTCCCCCAAGAGGGCTGGGCTTTACCCCTTCTATTTATCACCACGCATTCAGCACGTGATAATGTCTGGCACGCATATGTACTTAATATACTTGAGATGGATGAACATGTAAACACATGAATGGATCTTACATGGTCCAACTAATCTACAGAGAAAAGGGGGAAAAAACCCTCACAAAAATAAAGACAATGATAGAAAGTTAAGCAACAATTCTGTCAACCGGAGTTAGTAGACTTGATGTAAAATGAAAAATTGTCATCATTTAACAGCTGATGGTATTTGGTGATTCAAAATATCTTAAAGATTTCAACTGATAATTAGCATGAAAGTGTTCTCTGAAGACTCAATTACAGATCAGTTAATGTAAACCTGGTTACTACAGCAAGATGTAACAGAAGCCTAGTGTTTTGTCTGCTTCAAGCTGGGGCAGACTCTGCTGAATACACCAGGTGAGTGTCCAGAGTCCCATAGAGGGAGTGCAGGACTTTAAGGACCTTTTCTTGAATGGTGTCAACTTGTTCAGAAGGACAGTAATCATCCAGACTTGACCTGGAAGCAAAAGAAAGCACAAGAGGAAGAATACACATTAAATAGGGTAAAATCATACTGTGCAGAGAGGAAAAGCCTGCATGGGTTGATGTCAATGTAAAACTGAAATGCAGGTGACTTGAATTCCTGAATAACAACTGAAAGCTACTAAATGTTTATCCTACGTCAGGTGTTTTACATGACTTAGTTCTTTAATCTTCTCACCAACTATAAAACAGACACAATGCCTTTGAAGAAATCTGAACCAAAGATTCACTCGTACAAGGTTACCTAGCTAGTAAGTGAGGTAACTGGTCTGAAATGCAGTGGTTTGTGTCTAACTGCTATAGTACGATTATAGTCTTTCCCCAGGAAGGAGAGGTCACTGGAGAAATACAGGTGCCTGTGATCTTAGTGGCCAGGCATTGTTCTTACTCTGTCAGTGTATGCAAGAGTGGGGGCTTTCCAGCTGGTAAAAGGGTCCTCTTCTCCAACAATCTGTTTATTACACAAATGTAAGGATCCACAGCTTGGTCAAAAATAAAACGTGGTGTGTGCTGTGTTAGGATTGTTTCCTAGGCTGCACAGAGGAGAAAGGAGCCCAGTGGGGTGGAGTGGAATCTTCACCTTGGGAGTCTTTCTGGATCTCACCAGGACAACTTGACTTGCATCGGGCCCTTAAAATACTACTACCACTTACAGCTGGAGCATAACACCGGCGCCACCTGGTTCTGCACTGGGGCATGGACAGCCGCTGGAGGATGGCTGAGAAGAAAGCTTTGTGAAGGAACTGGAATTAGACAATAGCCTAGTCCTTAGAACAAATATTTCTGACTTAAAAACAAAACAAAACAAAACTATAAGACCTTGGCAAATTTATTGCATTCTTTAGTGATTAGGTTACTTTTATGTCTTGAGGCTAAAATTTAAGACACAGTAAGTAAACAATAGAGAACATGTTAAAATATTAAGTATTGACATATATATATAGTCATATGTTATGTGCTGAAAGTGTTATATATAAGAATGTAAAAGATTAAGTCTTTCAAATGTGAGATTTTAATGTTGCCAAAATGTTCCTGACTTCTTTGAAACATTCATAGAACCTATAACGTTCTATAAACTTTATAGAATGGTTCCTGTTGGGTGTGATGGAACATGGCTGAAATTTCAGTACTGGGGAGGCTGAGGCAGGAGGATCTCCACAAGTTTGAGGTTGGCCTGAGCTACATAGTGAGACACTGCCTTAAAAGACAAAACAAAACGTAACAGAATGGTCCTGGAGGGAAGCTATTTCCAAGAGGATGTTCTAGAAATCTGTAAGTACATTTTTTCCCCCAATTTTTATTTATTAGGACATGATTGTAGTACATAATGATTGCATTCTTTGCGGGGCGTTGGTGTTATAACACTCTCAATTCTTTTTTCTTCCCCTTCTCCTCCCTGCTCTCTTACACTCCTTCTCATTTGCAAAAGATCTATTTCCTATTATCCATACTTCATTCTTTATGTATTTTGGGTTTCTTATATAAGAGAAACTAAGAGATATTTAAGCTTTTGTGTCTGATTCAATTCACTTAACATTATGGTCTCAACATGTATCCATTTTCCTACAAATGACTCAAGCCTATCCTTCTTTACGGCAGCATAGTACTCCATCACATAGAAATGTAATTTTCCTTATCCATTCATCTTCTGATGGACATACAGGATGCTTCAAAGATTTAGCTGCTATGAATTGTGCTGCTATAAACCTGGGTATGCACATATCACTGCAATATGATGTCTCTAACTCTTTTGTTTATTATGATAGTAGAGATTGAAGTCAGCGCCCCACACATGCTAGTCAAGTGCTTTACCACTGAGGGACACCCCAGTTGGGTAGGTACATTTCTAATTGTCGTAATTTTTAGATGAACGCTGTTGACACTAAAGTGCCCAGGACAAGAGGGCTGGGCTGCTAGGAGGCTTGTAAAATGCAGGAGAATTGAACATGAATCACCGTCCCGTATACCTTGCAAAGTTCATGAAACATCTGCAAATGCAAGAAATTGGTTTCTAATTTATCAAGCTTAGTGCTTAATGGCTTTACATATGAACAAAATATTTTAAAAATGGATTAAAAATAAAATGGATTAAACATGAACTAAATTTTCTAGGAGGATAACTACTCTGTGAATTGAGAAAAGCCTGGATTGTTAAGTCCAGATCTTTCCTAAAAGTTTGTTCAGGAATTGGAAAAATCCTGTCACTATAGCAGCGTGGTTCGTGGTATTGGGCTGATGTAACACGTGTGTGTGTCCAGCTGCATTTGTGACTGCTATGTTCAGTGATGCTTAAAGATGGGGGTCTAACGTGGTATTTAATGTAGGGGGAGTCTGCTCCCTGCCTTTCCAAGCTCCTAGCAGCCACCGACACTCCCAAGTTTGGGGCCCTACTGCCCATCTCCTAGTCCAGCAGGGCAGCATCTTCCGCACGTGTGCACACGGCACGTGCTGTCTCCCCAGTCCTGACTTTCCTGCCTCCCTTGTTAGGACTGTTGTGACAATACAGGGCCCACCCAGACAATCTCATCTCAGAATCCTTCAGTGAATCATACAAGTCCCTTCTGCCATATAAGAGCATATTCCACAGGTTCTAGGGATCAGAATGTGGACATCTTTGGTGGGTCATTATTCAGCTTACCATACTTACCTTGCAATTGTCACAAGAGTAGGTTTTGGTAATTTTTTTAGTAAATAATATACAGACTGAACAAGATACTCGATTTCTTGTTCTGTGCTGATATGGTGAGGAAGTTCTGAATAATCACAGGTTAGACCAGCCTGGTGAACCTGAAAATAAGAAAGAAAAATTATAATGTTAAGAGTTTGCTTTTTTTTTTTTTGGTCTTTTTGAGACAAGATTTTGCTATGTAGTTCAGGCTGACCTTGAACTCAAACTCACAGTGATCCCTCTACCTCAGCCTTGGAATTGCTGGGAGCACAGACGTGTGCCACCACGCCCGACCAACTTTGTTGATTTTGAAAGATTCTTTAATTAGTAATGGCCTTATTGACAAACCTTTTAATTTTTTTAACGGGATGAGACTGTTTTTGTCCTTAACAGGTTCTAAGTCATAGAAGTTACCCACTCTCTGAAGTTTTGGTAGAACTGGCTTACATGCTCATCCCAACCATTTTTCCTAGCACTAATACTTCATGATTTTTTGATTATGGGTTCACTTAGTTTCTCTGAGTTTTGATTCGTTTTTGATAATTCAAAATTTCTGGCAACTTATATTTCACCTAGAGTTTAAAAGTTGATGTAAAACTGTAATATTCTCGCTTTTTTCTTTTATCACGTTATTTTATTTGCTTTTAAAATACATGTACCTAATACTACCTTCAGAGTTTTGAGAAGATAAGTCTTCTGCCTTATTTAACATATTGTTTTTTTGTATATCCATTATGTATAGTCATACATTGCTAGTATCTGTATGTTTTAAATGCAAATGAATGGCGTTCTAGTCTTAGCATTAACGTAAATATTCCTGCAAGCCAGAAATAAGGCTCACAGACAACTATCCTGCAATATCAGCTTTAATGTTCTGAAAACTAGAGCTTGAATACGCCATAATTTTGCCTAGCTTACATAAGAGCAAAGTATGGAAAACACACTACTCTACTTCATTGGTGGCTTTAGATACTCACCAACAATCTAGTTGGTAATGATCAGTTAGTGTGGTGAAATGATGGATTTTTCATGTTCCTTCCCTAAAATAATCAAACCACCCAAGAGTTCTTACCACGCAGCTACAATGACATCACATTTGATCACATAATCTATGACGGAACACCTGTCATCCCTTTCTCCAAAAACACTACACAGAACGCACCCAACAATAAAAAATTCTAGGTACAATGCTTAAAGCACACTTGCCTAAAGATATATTTGATTATATGACATGAACTCAAAGCATTTTCAAATCCTGGGTGTCTTCTAACTCCCACTCTTAAAACAGGAGTGGATCTGGGAGTAACTCAGGATTAACCAAGAAATTCTTTTGTTGATATTTTTATTCTTATAAATTAAGCATTAATAACTTAAACCTCAGCTTAAATAAAATGGTGTGATGCACCCTACAGCCAAAGAAAAGATTTAAACACCTCTTGTTGTAGTAAAAGAGGTACCAGACTAAGTGGAAGAGGAAGAGGAGTTGAAGGTCTCAGCTCTTAGCATAAAATCTGAGAAAAGTCACAGGAATTTTTCAGCTCCAGTTTTCTGATTCCAAGTACTGGGTAAAATGAAAAAAGAAAATAAGCTTCAAAGACTATACAATGATCTAAAAATAAAAGAAATTATGATCAAGTGTCTTTGGCCACAGGAGTCAGATCACTGTTGACAAAAAGAGCTGATATACTGAAAATGCAGTAGTCACAGCTCTCCTGTCTTTCTCTTTTGGTTTCTACAATCAGAAATTTTTAAAGGAAGAGGAGAAGAAAAGACAAAAGGAGTACAGACTGGAACCAGTAAGAAATGAACAACATTAGAAAATCTGGACTTACTCTTTGGTGAAGAGAGTTCTGTCAACAAAATTAAAAAAGAGTAACAGTATTTTTTGCATCACACATAAAATTGAGAAAAGAATGCTTTTCCTACAAAACTTTTCCAGTATTCTGGTTTCTAAAAACTATGCTATTTTTTTCACATTTCTTTTCTCAGTAATTAATTTAGGCTTCAGGAACACAAAAATGAAACACTTCAACAAAAAATAAATTGTTCTACTAAAAAAACTGCCTTTAAAAAAGGTCAGTTTTACACTTTAGTATAAATATTTACCATTTCATAGTCTGGCACGTCCATCCGTTTTTTCAAACTCTGTACAAGCGGAACTAGTGATTCCATTCTGGAAAAAAGCCAACCCACTCAATTAGACTACGACCACATCAACTAAAAAGTGTAGCAAATGATATATTACACTTAACGCCCACATGGACAACATGTTTCGAATGGTATTTAGGAATCAAAGATAAAGCTGGTTGAGTATCATCTTAAAATACAAAGCAATAAATGTTATCCTGTGTTACCCACATTTCAGTGCGCTATTCTTGTTCCCCATTATTCCATCCACATGTCCTTGAGCCTCTGAGGCTCAGGGGAGGGGACACCTTTATGGTCTAGATCCAAGATTCTAAGGTATCTACAGTTATTTCTGATGCTGTTTAAGTTTTAAACTTGGCTTGGGACTTTGTGAAATCACAAAATAGTGGGTACTCTTCAGTATTTCTAGGACTCATGTCTTGTAATGCTTTTCTCTATCTTCCTCTCCTATTATAATTTCAAAAAACAGAATGATTTTTAGAAGTAATTCCCTATCCTGAAAAGGCACTAGCTAATGTTAAAGTGTCTGATCAATGTTTGTCAAAAAAATGTGATCAAACTATTATGAATTATTTTTCCGTATCACTGCTTTCCTTAATGATAATAATGAAAGCTTTGTGATAATTTACATTTCAGGAATGTCTCTAAATATTTTAAAGTAAAATTTACAGTGAGTATGTTGAATAGATAATACACACACAGCAAACAAAGGGGTCTCTTGCTCATACACTTGTCTTTTCGCCAGGATTTCTCACTCCAGAGGCAATCATGATCCCAGTTCTATATTCTTCTAGAGAGCTGATAAATTATTATTATTTTTACCAGTACAGGAGACTGAATTGAGGGCCTTACCACTGAACTGCAACCCCTCTGTCCTCAATTTTTAAACTTTAAGAGAGAGTCTTGCTAAATTCCTCAGGGTTGATTCAAACTTGCTATATTCCTGCCCCAGCTTCCCAGAGGGGTGCCATCTAAGGCATGTGCCACCATGCCCAGCTCACTGATCAATCAGTTTTAATAAACATCACATGACAAATCTAAATTGCTTATATTCTGACCTAAACATACTATGATTCTAACTCCCTACTGTATGTTACACTACAACTGATTTCTTCTAAGAAACTGTTCACTGCAGTGTGGGTGACTAATTTTAAAGTAAGTCTGGTCCTCCTATGTGCATGAGGATAAAAAAGTTGTCTAATGGTTTGTAGTTTCCTGGCCTAGTTTATAAGACTACTTATTTATTTATTTATTTATTTATTTATTTATTTAATTTATTTGTGTGGTGCCGGCATATGAACCTAGGGCCTTGCACATACTAGGCAAGCGCTTTACCATTAAGCTACCTCCCTAGCCCACAAGACGTTTTAGAGAAGAGTAACCATATTTTTCCATGCCAGGTTTCACAGGACTCTTCATGTTTTCAAAGCAATGTTGACAATGTGAAAATCATGTTGGCATAAGTGATCAGATGAAGAATCTGGCCTTCAAATCTTCCTCCATCATGTCGTGAATAGACTGAAGATAAACTCCACTACTTGTAGCTGGGCTATTGTTTTTTTGTTTGTTTGTTTTTTTGTTTTTTAAAGTTGACACAGAACTGCACATATTTGTAGGGAATAATGTAGTACTTCTATTCATGTAAATATCATGCAATGCTCAGATCAGGGTAACTAATACATATATCCATCACCTCAAACATTTGTTGCTCTTTCATTGAGCTATTCTTAAAGGCCAGTTTTCCTACTGTAATCTACTTGTCAAGTAATTTACTTCTCTATTGATGGGTTCATTTTTCTTTTCTTTCTTATTCTACTTAGAACAGGGACTACCCATGTACTCATTTTTAATTCTCTATATGTTCTACCCTAATATGCTTAAGATCAGCACTTACACAACAACTAAAAGCATGTCCACTTATGATGTGACTTTGGGAAATTCACTTAAACTCTGTGCCTTAGTTTCCTCATCTATAAAATGAACATTGTAATAATGTATTCATAAGTTGTTATAGGGAAAGCAATGACACAATGCAAGGGAAATCCTCAGATACATATCACACTAGAACCACTCAATAAATGCTACTATTGGCGAATCTGTGTTGAAATAGAGTACTAATTCTTTTTTTCTGGTAATGGGGATTGAACCCAGAGCCTCCACATTGTGCTAAAGCCCTAATTCTTTTTACTTTGAGATGGCACCTTGCTAGGTTGCTGTCTTGGTTACTTTTCTCTCGGTGCTGAGACAAAATACTTGATGCCCAAAATGAAGGAAGAAGAAGTTTATTTACCTTATAGTTTTTGAAGGTTTCAGTCCATACTTAGCTGGTTCCAAGGCAGGGTGGCATGGCACAAGGGGCAGCCATTAATGGTGGCAGTGGGTACCAAAGGTGACAAGAGCAAAAAGGGATAAGGGGCAAAGCACGCCTCTTTCCCTCCCTTATCCTGTATGCTGGCTACCTGCTCCTGGATGGGTGCAGCACTCATGCTGCCAATCCCAGCACTAGACAGTGAACCAATCACAAATCCTAGACTCAGCCGCCTTTGAAAGGCCCACCACCATGATCACATGAGGCTTTGGGAGGACATCCAAACACAAACCATAACAGTTGCTAAGCTGCCCAGGCTGGGCTCTTAACTTGCAATCTTCCTGCCTCAGCGTCCCAATGTGTGTGTTGCCAAGCTAAATATTCATTTTTAAAAATAACTTATCTAGCAGATTTAGGAATATACTAGGACTAAAAATTAGTAGATCTGAAGACAAAGAAAATGTTTTAGGGCCTTACCCTGGGTTTGAAGCCCATCTCTGTACGGTTTCTTCATCATCACCATCACACAAATCAGCAAAAGCTGCTTCTAAGTCTTCTAATTGACGAATTCGAA
>RJWM01042328.1:0-14432 GCA_004363535.1 Dasyprocta punctata | reverse complement strand
ACATAACAGAACAAAGTCAATTAAAATAAAGCAGTGGAACTGATACAGAACTTCAAAGATCGATAATGTGGGTACAATAGCTACTATAGTATATCTTGTTATCTTCAGACTAGCTGACCATTCCAACAGGTGTAGTAAAATTGAACCAAAAAACAAAACAGAATAAAACCAATAAAAACAGAATATAAAATAAAGCAAAAAAAAAATTATAATGATCAGAGTAAAGCAAAACGGTGAGAACCATATTGGGCCTTGAAGGCAAGACAGAAGAGAGTCCCCCATATTTGCCACATTGCCTACTGTCATCTTCCAATGAGATGCTCGGGCTGCCGATCAGAAGTCTACAAAATCTACGAAAAAATACCAACATTTAGTTGCTCAATGTTCCCCATTGCTATCAATTTACCCAGACCTCAGAACCAGCAGTTTGCTTACGGGGGGTGGGGGGGATATGATGTCCTTGATTTCAAGCCTGCGCACCGGTGCTGCGTGGGCCCAGCGGGTTGTGGCCCAAACGGGCCCATTCTGGTTCTCCTCTGGGGTCGGTGCAGGGCCCACGCCCCGGAAGGCAGATCAGTTCTCTCTTGATGTGCGACTGGTTTTCATTTTATCCACCCTCTGTACCACCTCTTTGTTTCTTTTCATGTTCTCTATTTCTGGGTTTATCTTTTTGTGTTAAAATGACACTGAACTTGTGGCCAATGGCATGTAAGAACTATAAAAGGAAGAGACAAAGCACACAAAGTGTTGTTTAATTGTAGTTGAACAAAGCATAAAAAAAATAGGAGGGGATGCTTTAGAGAAATGGGTTTAAATATTGAAGGCTAAAATAATTTAGTCATTGTGTTAGTTACTTTTCTTGTTGCTTGGACAAAATACCCAACACCCAAAGTTAAAGGAGGAAAGGTTTATTTCACTCACAGTCTGTATTCAGTCCCTGACTGGCTGGCTCCAAGGCAGGGCGACACATGGCAGAGGGGCAGCAGTTCATGGTGGCAGAAGATAGCAAAAGCAACAGGAGAGGAGGGAGGGGAGGCCGCTTTCCCTCCCTCATACTGTGTGCAGGCTGCCCGCCCTAGGGCGGGTGTAGCACTCACACCCTTAATCCCAGCACTGGACCATAAATCAATCACAAACTCTAGATTCAGCTGTCTCCAGGAAGCTCCCCCCGACAACTGTGTGAGGCTTTTGAGGGGAGACCCACACACAAACCATAGCAGTCATGTTAGACTTAAGTTAGAAATATTAACTCAAAATTCATGATGCTGGGTGTATGTGTTTTTCCAACTTTAGCCCTAAAGTGACCCAGTGGCAGTGCCACTCTGTCTCCTGCCAGCGTTGATGTGGGACAAGCCGGTGGCTGCTCCTGCTGTGGCTGAGAAAGCCAGGTCCTGGGAGAGCTGCTTGTGTGTATGTGGTTAAGGAAAAGTCACCACGTCCAGGGACATCTATCCTGGTGTTGAAAGCTAAGCGTGTTGTAAAATCGTCTGCCAGGACAAGGGAGTCAGTTTAAAGGCCCCCACCGGCCACGCAGAGGCAGGCAGAGAGTCTCTGGAGAAGAGTGGTGAAAAGCAATCGCATTAACTTGGGTCTGTTTTCTCCTGAGTGCGTAACCCGGGGAACGCCACAAGTTAATAGGAAGGATTTACAAGTGCAACTGTACGGAAAAGGCTGGTGAATACAGCAGAATATATAAACAGATATTAAGTAGATATTAGTATGAAATAAAAACTAAGGGACAAATTGAGTAAATGCATAAGCTGGCCACAGGAAAAGGCTGCGTCTTGGAATAGTCTATCATGGGGGCGAGCGTGGCTCAGATGGATCGGGGCTGCCTGCCCATCTCCCGTCTCTCACCGGCTCAAGGCCTCTGCTGTCCAGTGCAGGGGGGCTGGCCACAGCGGCCAGTGTCCTCACCAGCCAGCCCCCAGCACGGCGCAGCAGAGGTGGGGCTGACTTACTACTGCTGAAATGGGGTGAGCCCGGGCGGGCCGCTCCAGCCCTGAGTGACGAAGGTGATGAAGAACCGCTGGGAAAGAGCAGGTGCGGCCCAGTGCGTTACTGATGATGGTGAGCTGGGTCATTTTATCAACTCACCCCCTGGAGCCCTCCTGATTCTAAAAGAGAACAGTAATTATGTATGTTTACATCGTGGTTTTGTTTCAGGTTTTCATTGAGACAGGCTGGTCTTGAACTTGTGATCCTCCTACTTCTGTCTCCAGGTGCTGGGATTATAAACATGGGCTACCATGCCTGGCTATGATGTGAATTTCTGTAAAAACACTTCTGCATTAATAGTCTCACTTACTGCTCCTGCCATTCCCAGTGGGCAGGCGGCACAGCTGGAAAGACAGACACGGAAGCCTGGCAGATGCAGACCTGGAGCCGCCTGCAGGCGGAGCCTGGGCTGCTGGCCGAGGCTGCTGCTGCCCCTGCTGGAGGGATGGGTGCGGAGGAGGGCTGTGTGCCTCACCTGACTCATCACAAGCATTCACAGGTAACTGTCTCATTCATCTACACATGGGAAGAATGAGTCCAAGATGTAAGCTGGCTTTCCAAGGCCATGCATTAAGATGCAGCAGGACCTGGAGTTTGACTGACATCCCATAGACGTACAGAAGGTCACCTGGGCCTCAGGTTTTCAACAGTTTCTTTTAAGCCTCTAGGGCAGTGGCATCGGACCTATGGCACACCTGCTGCCATGGGCTGTTTGTAGCATTGAAAGCTCTCAAAGTTTCACCATCACTGCTCTAGGGAGAAGTGGGAACCAGATAAGTGGGTTTACTCTAACTGGACTGGCCTTGGCCCCCTCTCTCCACCCAAATTGCTTAGTAGCCCACCAAGGGGCTGGGGCTTCCTAGGCTTCTTTGGAGCATGGTTTGGAAGTCTCTGGTCTAGTCCCAACTCTGTGTTCCAGGAGAGGCTGCTGAGGCTCAGAGATGCCATCTGGCTGATGTCACAGAGCTGTCCCTGATGAGGGTGGCATGAAGCCTTGTGGAAAGACCCAAGCTCTCCCCTCTACATCACCATTGTTATGGCTGTGTCTAGATGTCTCCCCAAAGCCTCATGAAGTCATGGTGGGGCTTTTTCAGAGGTGGCTGGGTCTAGAGTGTGTGACGCTGGGATTCATTCATGGTGCAGTGCTAGGTTCAAGGGCACCAGGATTAAGGGTGTGGGTGGTGGCCGCCCTATGTAGCCTGGGTAAGATGTAAGGTATAGAAAGAGCTGTGGTTGGCTCCTGTTGCTTTGCTGTCTTCTGCCTGCAATGCCTGCCTGCCATGCCACCCTATGTTGGACCAGCTGTATTGGATGATATGTGTCCCCCCAAGGCCTCATCTAATTTGGATGGGGCCAAGTCTGGCGTTTGTGATCAGTTTGTTGTCTGGTGCTGGGATTGTTGATGTGAGTGCTGCACCCACCCAGGGGTGGAGCCAACAGACAGTGTAAGGGAGGCGGGTCTTCCTCTTGCTTGCTTCTGCTCTCTCTCTCTCACCAGCATGCCTTGCTGTTGCAGCAGCCATGAATGGCAGCCCTGCCATACCACGCTGCCTTGGAGCTGAGTATGGACTGAAACTCCCAAGAAACTGTAAGAAATAAACCTTTTCTTCCCTTATCTTGGGTGTCAGGTATTTTGTCTTGGCAACAAGTAAAAAGTAACTAAGACACCAGCTAACTATGGACTCAGCCTCTACAGACTGAGCCAAAGAAGACTGTGCTTCCTTTAACTTTGGGAGTTGGGTATTTTGTCTCAGCAATGAGAAAAAAGTAACTAAAACAACCATCTTGGCAGGACAAAGGCACCTGACCCCAGATGAGACAAAACCCTCTGATGGCACTAAAAGGTACATTGCTCTCATCTCAGGAATTATCTGTTGGTCCCCGGGGTCACTCCCATTGCCCTGCTGGTGTCCTTTGCAGTGAGCACTGCAGGCTTAAAGCCTGGAGCTGCAAGCCCAGTCACTCTCTCTAACTGGGTTTCTGCTGGGCGCTTGCAGAAGGCTGGAGAGTAGGAGAGGTAGAAGCCACCTTGCTCTTAGCTGTAGAGCAGTGACTGAGGGTTAGGGTTATGACAGTCTCCTCACTATCCCTTTGAAAATATCAGGCAATTCCCCTGGCTAAGGAGAGCTGAGGGAGCAGCTAATTCATTTCATGCTCACCAATCAATGAAGGTGAACACAGAAATATTTTGTTTCTGCATCACATATCCCTGGCCTATTTCTGATTTCAGCACCACAGCCACGGACAGTTCCAAGACAGCTCAGATGTCCTTCAGGCCGTTGTGTCAATTCAGGTCCTCCAGGAGCGGATGCTCAGGCAAGATTAGGGGATCAGGAGAGGTACTGGCTGAGCCAGGAAAGGAAGCAGGAGCAGGCAGAGAAGGCCTTGCACGGCCATGCACTTGCAAAGCCCACACTTGCGAAGAAGGTCAGGGTTAGGGTTAGGGCCTGGGTTAGATGACCTGTGCTCACATCTCTTGAAATCTGAATCTTTGGGGAGACCGGAGTAACATGACTGACAAGTTGAGCACACTGGGGGGGAGGGCAGTGGCAGTGGTGATGGGGGTGACCTGTCAGGGCAGAGCTGAGATTCCTACCAGGGCAAAATTCAGGTGGTACCAGACTTAGCATCTTAAGGGAGGCTATGTTCGCCAACACATGCTATTCTTAAATCACGAGGTGGCTCCCAGCCAAGCCACAGGGTCCCTGTCACCTAGAGTCCAGCCTCTTGGCCTTGTTCACATCAACAGCAAGCGCCAGCTGCTGAAGTCCACACTGCTCCTTGATGATGACCGCCACCTGTCCTGAGGGTCGCTCGCTCTCCATTCTCACCGGCTTGGTGATCTCTGCTCTGTGCATGCAAACACTGAGCTTTTCTGTGTACATCCGTCTACTAAAAAGCCTTACACGCAGGCCCCACGCAGAACCGTATTGCAGTGTCTTCACACACGTTGTCCTCCCCGAGGACCAATCCGCTTCCTTCATTGGAAGAACTCTGACATTAGAAGTATAGTGACAGGAGTAAGTTTTCTGCCCTCATCTCTTCTTCCATCCTTCCCTCCTTCTCTCCCTGCCTTCCTTCCTTCCTTCCATCTCACTACTGATAGGAAGTTGTCTTTGACCATGGCAGGAAAGAGCCAGAGGTTTTCACAGTTCCTGCTGCCGGTGCCCACCCCATCTCCTTGTCCCTGCCACCCTGCCACCAGACTTCTAGCTGCTGGCACTTGCATTTCATTGCCTGAAAGAAGAATCTTTTCCCGATGCCAAAGCTCCAGGCTAAGGAACACCCTGGTTCTTTGAGGTGCTTTCCCTACACCGGCTCCCACAGCGTCCTTGTGGGTGACATTCAGCTCTGGCTGCCCCAGAGGGAGCTCACCACTTTGCTCCCCCAATAATGCTTTCTGGGTCACTTCCCAGTCAAAGCATCATGCACCCAAATTCCTTTTTCAAGATCTGTCCTTGGAGAGAATAGATTAAGGGATAACTTGTTCAAGCTCCGCTCTGAGGGGCTGAGAAACCCAGAGGGAAAGTGTGTGGAATATTTGGAACCACAACTTCCTCCAGCAACACCACGTTGCCTCTTTGGGTAGAGCCAGGACCCCGGGGAGTGAGGACGGGAACAAACCATGGGGAGGGTGGGTGGGCGGGAGGGAGGCAGCCAGGAGGAGACGGACAGGCGTGGACGTCCTGGACGCCCATCTCGCAGGAAGTGATGGAGGTGTGGCTGCTGCTTCTGATGATAAAGCTGACCCCTTCCGGGAATAGTGCTCCCCACTCTTCTGGGGACCAAGCAGGCTGCAGGAGGGCTGTCCCCCTTGCCTGTGCTGGGGTCCACGGCTCCATCCGAAGCACCAGCCATGAGGCTGGGAACACAGTCCCAGCTCCTGTTTCTTCCCTTCCTGACGGTTTAGTCTGCAACACTGATCTGAACCATGTATCCAGACCCAGCGGTTCCTGTACCCCAAGTCTCTCCTTTGACCCCCTGAAGGGGTGCTTTTGTGAAGCCACCCACTGGGGGTGACAAATGACACCCTGTGGGTGGTGCTGCTGGGCTGGGTCATACTGGAAGGGATTGCTATGCATCTGCCTGGGAATCCTTTTGAAAATAATTTTTTATCATTAGCTATTTTGATGCCGATATTTCTATTTTTCTGCATCTGATTCAAATGGAGATGACTGTGTGCCAACATAGAGCCCGGGGTCCAGGTGGGTACTGCCAAGCAGAAATATTGGGCGAAGGTGGTGTTCCTCTCTGAGTCAGCACACCTCCAAGGACTCTGGGGTGCAGAGCATGCACCTGCCGCATCCACTTCCTGCACCCTGAGGTGCAGCCTGCGCATTCCTCCCGGGATTCATTTTCTTTTTCAAGGGTGTGCACTGTGGCGAGCACACGCCCCTGCTGTGTCTATAAATAATCCTGGATTTCAAAAACCATATTCATACAGTAGGACAGACGAGAGCGAACCAGTTCATCCGCAGGCTTTCAGTCCTCGAGGTGCACAATTCTTTGTGAAGCATTTGAGTTTCAAACCATGTGTTCACCTTTGACAGGCAAGAAACAGCGCTCTCTGATCCTCTGGGGGTTCCGTGGAACCAGGGTGAGGAGGGTGAGCGGGGTGCTAGGGTCCCCTGCCTTTGAGAAATGCTAATTGAAAGGAACAAAGTGGGACTCAAAAGGTGACCTTCTTCACAATGGCCAGCACGCCACCTTGTCAGGGAATCTCAGCTCTGACTCCAGACCAGCGAAGTCAGCCTCCCGGAGTGGATCTGGGAAACTGCACTGAAAGAAATCTCCGTTCCCCACGACTCTTGCCGCTACCAAGGTCTGAGGATCTTGGCTCCGCGCAGGGAAAGGTGCGTGTGAGCAGGAGGGAGAGCGCTCTCTAATCTTCTGATTCAAATGCTCACTGCGTGGCTCTGGTTTCTTTTTTCTTTTCTGAAAACACACAAAGCAGCCCTGCAGAATGAGAAGATGCAAAAGCCAGCAGACGAAATCAAGGTGTTTCATACGAGAGGCTGGGGAACAGGACTCACACTCAACCTGCTTGCAGGTCTGTGACCCCGGTTCTGTTTCCCTAAAATAAAAATACATTACGGAGTAGAATTCAAAAAGCCGTGAGAAAGCTTCAGCAGAGCCAGGGCATTCAAAAGAGGCTGTCAGCGCTGCAGAAGCGTGAGGGAAAGGACAAGCAATCTCCCCCGCCACGCGGAGGCAGCAGAGACGAGGCTCACCCTTCTCTCAGTCAGAGCCCTCTGATGCATTGGAGGACAATCTGTCACACTTTAGTTATTTGTTTTTTTTGTGGCACTAGGGATCGAACTCACAACCTTGCACCTGCCAGACAGGTGTTTAAGCCACTGAACCAAACTCCTGGCCCTAGTTTTTTGAGGCACGGTTGTACTACGTAGCTCAGGCCGGCCTTGTGCTTGCGTTGTAGCCCAAGGTGGCCTCGAACTCACAACGCTCCTCCTACCTCAGCCTCCTGAGTGCTGGGATCAAAGGCGTGCACCACCACGCCTGGTTTTGTTTTTTTTTGTTTTTTGTTTTTTTTTTTTGCAGCACTGGGGATGGAACTCACAACCTCAAGCCTGCCAGACAGGCACTTTAAGCCACAGAGTCAAACTCCAGGTCCTTCTGTCACACTTTAGTATGAACTTATTTATAGCACAGTTTCCTTTTGAATACCTGGGTTGAGTTAGATTTGCACAGGGGCCACTGCTAGGTGGAAGAAACTCTCCGTGAGCAGCAGGAGGGTGGCATGGATGAGTCTCAGATGGGAGAAGAGGGCGCCGATGGCACAGCTTTGCCTAAGGTCTCACCTGTGCCCCACAACCTCTGTTCTGTGTTATGGGGATTTTGTCAGATAAATGGATCCGGAACATGGAGTTCTCGTCAGTGATTGCTGTGAATATCAGGAGTTGCACAGAGGAGCCAGATTTAATCCCCAATTCGAGGTCTTCTGGGATGTTGAATAGTAATGAAAACACCCACGCCTCAGTCCCTGAGAGGCTATGACCCGGGAGAAGTGCTGTCCATGTCCCCTGAGGTGCGAGCTGGACGTGTGTCCTCTACAGCCTTCCCCACACCCTTCGAGGTGGTGCTGGGGCTGGGCGCTCTCCCAGGCAGACACAGTTGAACACGGCTTGTTTATTTTGCTCAGGAAAGCGTGGGGCAGGGGCAGGATGAAGGGAGGCCGATTCGTGAGCAGGCCAGGCGCTGGGCCCCAGGCCCTGCTGGTGGATAGCGGCTCTCCGGCCCGCATGGCCCGTGTGGCCTGCCTGACTTGTGTGGGTGAGTTCACCACTGTGGCCTGCAGACAACCTTGGGTAGGAGACTGTCCCCAGGCCCCTGCTGCGGAGGCCATGTGGCCAAGGATGGGCTGATGATGTGGGCTCTGGTGGGCACCGGTCCCATCTTGGAGACACGGGCCTAGAGACTGGGAGAAGGCGAGGGGCTTCAGATGTGCCAGCCCCACTGGCTGACCCTGCTCGGTGTCTTCCCGAAGCGCTCCAAGAGGAAGTAGTGAGCCTGCGTCCACGGAACCTTTGGTCCCATCTTCCAGTGATGCCGGTGGCTGCGACAGCAAGGAAGAGCGGCCCTGGACTCTGATGGGCCCTGCTGCAGCCCGGGGACCTCCTGTCACCTCCGCGAGTGTCCACGGTCTGCGGGGTCATGCAGGCTGCCAAAGCGGGCCTGGGGTGAAGAGCTGTCACCAAGGCAGATGAGCACCGCAGACCAGGCAGCCGCCCTGACAGCCTCCAGCTCCACCCCCAAGCCCGGCCTGCCTGCCTTCCACAGACGCCCTGGCCAGCCCTTTGTCACTGTCTTCTTGGGCCAGGCTGTCCCAGGGGTCGCTTTCCTAGCATGTCGGCTAAAAGCAGAGATTCAGCGGTCAGACTGGTCCAGGTTTGAGTCCCAGCTCACGGCGTACAGGCTTCTAGGGCGGGTGGCCCGCATCTGCACTCAGGAGAGGAGCGCGCCCTGCATGGACAGCACGTGAAAACGGACCCTGTGGGGCCCTGGTCCGGCCCGCCGTGCCAGCCTTCGGGCACGGCTGAGGGTTGGGTCCAAGTTAGTGCGATCCTCATACTTGGGATGCCTAAGTCGTCCATGTGATGAGTGCTGCTGCCCTTCTCCGAGGGTGGCTGAGACGTCTGGGATGTGGTTTGTCACATGGAGGTCCGGGACCAGAGGCTCAGGGCCCAACATCGGTATGAGAGACGCCCTGGCCTCATGAAGTCCCCAGACTTGAGGGCACGTCCTTGGGAGGGCCCGCGGCCCCAGCCTGAGCCAGCGTCCAGCTCGGGGACCTGGGTTCTCACCCATTCCCTCCCCCTCCCCAAGGCCACCCTGGAGACACTGTTCACATCCGGGTATTCAGCTTCCAAAACTGTGAGCCAAGGAGCCACTTGATTTATTTTTTATGAGTCCACATGTGCAGTAGAGAATGGTCACATCCATCCGGGGAGTCAGCATGGGGAGTCAGCACGGGGACACGGCACAGGCCAAGTCTCCTTCCACCCCGCCCTCCCTGCTCCCTCCAACTCCTGGCCCGCTTCCCTTTTGCAAAAGCTTAATTTCTATTTTTTCCCCTTCAATTCTCCCCCCGCCCATCCCTTTTTCCCTTTCTCATTTGAAAAAACTCCCCATACTTCCTATTCTCTATCTTTTATTTTGCTCTTTTATACAGCGGTACCTCGGTTCACGAACTTCATTCAGTCTACGATTTTGGAAAAGACAGCCACATTTGTGTTTGTGTGGAAAAGGTGGCCGGGCTGTGTTCGTTACCTGATGCAGAGTTTGCAAATGAAAACAAAATTTTGCCAAACACCTCTGTTTGTGAACCAAACTGTTTGCAAACAAAAGTGTCTGTGAACTGAGTTACCACTGTACTTAGGGTTTCTCGCAAGAGAAACCATGCAATATTTCAGCTTGTGTGTCTGGTTTATTGCACTTAACATCACGGTCTCAAGGTGCATCTGCTTTGCTACAAATGACTCAAGCTTACCCTTCTTTATGGCAGAGTAGTACTCTATGCTATGTAAACACCACATTCTTTTTAGCTGTTCCTTTGCTGATGGACATACAAGCCACTTCCACGATCCAGCTGTAATGAATTGTGCTGCTGTAAATGAGTGTACATGGATCACTGTAATAGGGTGTCTCTAACACTTCCAGGAAGATACCTAGAAGGCAGAAAACTTTTTACATACCTGCTTTATGCTTTTTGCTACAGTAATGAAAAACAGACTCATAAAATGTTCAGTGACCCTCATATCCCGCAGCAGCACCCCAGTTACTGATGGCTGGCTGCTCTGGGGTCAGAAGATTTATCATCATGCACGATTCTCACGGAAAGCCTGTGGGAGGGAGGCCACTAGCATGCCATGGGGGGTGTGCTGAGAATGTCCTGGTGACCCCCAGCTGGGTGGGGTTACTGCACCCTCTGTTCAAAGCCCTATGGGCCTCACGGGGACACCCGGGGTCCTCTGAGTCCCTGAGACCTCAGCTGCTGGCACTGCTAGGCCTGGGCTTTGCTAGTGGAGGAGGAGAGAAACCACCGTGTTTCGGGGAGTTGGAACCCGGACCGCCAGGGCGGGGAGCACATCCGTCTGTCCATCCGTCCGTCTGTTCGTCCATCCATCTGCCTGCCTGTGTGCAGGGCGAAGCGGGGTCCTCAGTACTTGATTTTTGACCTGCAGCTGGGGCCGCCGGAGGGGGAACTCTGACTCCAGGGCAGTGCATAGGGCCACCTGGGCAGAACACTGCTCCCCTGATCGCCAGCCCAGCCCCGCTCAGTGCCTGGACGGCAGGGGTCTGCGGCCAGGCCCAGGAGGGTGGGGGCGGGGCAGGCTCTCCTGCAGGCACTGCACTCACGCAACCGCTCTCGCCCCTTTCCCAAGGGTATTTTCTGCGTGACTTAGAATAAGTATCGGGTCATGTGGCTGTTCCTATGGTAACTGGCGTTTTAAATAAAAATAGTGCTACACCCCCGGTTGCCTGTCAGTGTGAAATGTGCAGACAGGCAGCAAGAGGCTGCGGCGTCTGCCTCCCCGTCCCGCGGCCTCCCCCCAGCTCCCTCCGGGCCCCGGGGCAGGGCCTGCCCCTGGACACAGGGCCCGCCGCGGGTCCTGTCGCTGGGGGGGCGGGTCCTGCACGGGCAGGCGCCCCCTGCTGGCGGGGGCTCTATCCGGCACTTCCTGCCTGGACTTCCGCTTGAAGGAGAGGCCACTGTAGTTCACCAATTCCTTCTGGGCGGAAATTAACTGATAGAAGATGGGCTTCATCTTCGAGGTGCGATCAAAACATACGGTGAATGTTTAAACTTAAAAAATGATGATAGTAAGAGACGCATCGCCCTGAGCTCCCCTCCAAAACCCTCCCCCTGCTTTGGACGCACTCATCCCGTGGTCCTCGCTGCGCTCTGCGGCGGCTCTGGCGTCCTCTTTCCTGAGGGTCTCTAGTTGGGCCATTGTGGTTCCCTCAATCTAAGCCGATCCAAAACGCTGACCCTCCCGGGTTGTGTTGGCTTTGGGACAGAGTGAGGAGTCACGGAGTCTCAGATGTGGTGAGTAAGGAGGGCAGGGACACAGTGTCGTGTTTCTATGAGCTGCCTCTCTGCTGCGTGGCCCTCGGCAGCAGCGGTCACTGTATCTTTGATCACACCTGGGAAAGATCCTCGCGGAAAAGGACTTTCGGAACCGCTGCAGAGAGCGGCAAGGATGATGGGGTGAGGAGGCTCCACATGACGGGGTGCTTCGTGGCAATGTGTCTTTTATTGTAATAATTATTTTTATTGAAATTGCAGTAGCTTTTGATCAGCCCCTGCACTTCCGGGGAACAGATGGAGACAAGGACCAACAAGGAGGTGACCCAGCAAACACCGGCCGAGCGGGGCGGGGGGAGGGCTGTTGGTCAAGGTCATTCTCAAGTGACTTCTGCGGGTCAGGGGACCCCAGCTCTGCCCAGGGATCTGGAGAGACCGTGGAGGGCGAGATTCTCTCTCCCCAGCGGTGTGGGACTGGGTGCATTTGCCTGGCAGGTCCGCATCTAAAGACAGATGGGGCCGGGCCCAGACTCTGCTTCCAGCTTGACTTTTGGGTAACAAACAAAAACAAGCCGCACCCCACACAGAAACCCCTGGGCAGAGGTCAAACATGGGCAGACGGCAGCCTGTGGCCTTTAAAGGTGAAGTCCGACCTAGACGGTGTTGCCAGGGCACCATGGGCCCTGCAATGGACTTTCTGAACCGGGCTGTCTGCCTTCCCAGTCGCCAGGAATCTCTTTCTGTGAGATGAGCTTCAATCTGAAGAGCTAAGGGAATGGGAAAGGCCTTAAAATTCCCAGTAAATCCAGGAATCTTCAAGGGGCTGGCGATGAGAACAGTACACTCAAGGCTGGGTGCCCTCCACCACGGCAGCGGAGGGAGGCCCGGGCGGATGAGGGGTGTGGCTCTCTCTCTCTGCATTGAACCTATGGCCTTCACACTGAGCTACATCCTCAGTCTTTTTATTTTTGATTTGAAACAGGGTCTTGAACAGTTACTAAGTTGCCCAGGCTGGGCTTGAACTCACAATCCTCCTGCCTCAGCCTCCCAAAGCACTTTTAGTGGAAAGAGAAGCAGCTGCTTAGATTCCAAACAAGGGCGTTTGAGTGTTGAAAGTTGAGGGTGTCTTCTCAATTCTTCATTCATACTTTGGGGGATAACAAACTAAGAAACCCAGATTCTCGGGCAGACTGGACGGAGCTTCAGGCAGGAGCGAGCAGGTGGAAATACACTGCAGGTCGTTCTAGAACAACCCACCCCTGCTATGCGAGAACCTGGCCCAGGTGCTGAGAGAGTGAAGACAGACAGGTGGGTCCAGGGCTGTTCCGGGTGCAGTTTCCGGGGGGCACCACTGACAGAAGTGTCATCCCGGGTGGCAGAGGTCACTGGATCCTGTAATTTGGGTCAGAGAGAGGGGCATGGATCACAATTAGGATAAAAGAGATTTCACTCTAGCCGGAAGGTACCCGGCTTCTCTTACCAAAGAGCCAGGCACAGTCCTGGCGCCAAGGTCTCTTGTAAAGCTCCCCGCACCACTGGTTTTATCTGGTTATAGTTTGCTGGGGACCCAACTAGGGTCACTCTAGGGAAACCACAGCGGCTCCTGTCACTTCTGGTTGAAGTCACACAGTGACACATGGCCTTGGGCTCTTGGCAGGAGCTGAGGCAGGGTGTGTCCTCTCTTCTCCATCCTGGTCTGTGGATTCTGTGGCTGAGCCACCTGGGGGCCACAGTCGCCTTCTGATGACAGGCATGCCCATCCGGCTTGGGTGCAGAGTCAGGCAGCATCCACCCGGGAAGGAGGGTGACTTTCCAGAACGCCTTGCCATCTCCTGGCCCACTGGACACCTTCTCTGGGGAACCTGACCTCCAAGGAGGAGGTCACAGACCGAAACAGGACTGGAGCTTGCTGATGTCAACAGTGATGGGAAAAGGAAGCGCTCAGGAACCCCAGGAGGAGTGGACAGTCAGGCTCACGGTCTTCCAGAGCCCGCACTTCAGGTCTTTACTGGATTCTGAGTGTCCCAGGAACCCGTGTCCCTGGAGCAGGGCTGCTTCTATTGGTCACAGCAGAGCGGCCCTGACCAGTCCTGATTCCTGCAGAGGAGCTGCACAGGGATTGGAACCCAGAGCCCGCAGCCCTCAGCTAAGCCCCACGGGAGCCCGGCTCTGCTGCTAGGCAGTGCAGCAGGGACGGGAACAAGGAGGCAGCAGCTTCTGCCTAGAGGACTTGGCGAGCAGGTGTCACTGTGAGGAGCCGGGCAGAGGAGACTGAGACAGAAGTGGGGGCCCGAGAGGTACCCCAAGGCAGGGTGACCCTCAGCTGCAGCGTCTGCCGGGAAGGCTGTGCGCCGAGCCCTCGGCCGGGGCCACCTGAGGCAGCTCTGAAGTGTCCTTGCTGCCGCAGGGCAAGCCCTGTCCCCTGGGGCCATCTGTGCTGTCTGCTCCGCTCATGCCGTGGTCAGGCCGTTTCCAGCCAACGTTGCTCTATGGGGACCTGGCCGGTTACCTGTCCCACCATGAGTGCTGGGATCTGAACCCAGGGCTTCCCAGCTCATCTCCGTGTCCAAGGCAGGGGCAGTCGCTCTGGCCACGGTATTCCCACGGCAGGCGCGGGCTCTGGGTGGCTGGTTGCTGTTCCGGGCATGCGTCCCACGCCCGTCGGTCTGGCCCACGCACAGCGCCACTGCAGTAGCCCGAGGTTCCTCCTCCACCGGCTTCCTGGAGGATATCATGACTCCTGCAGGACTCGGCCAGGGGAACACGCTGCGGGGAGCTGTGTGCAGATCTGTGTGGCCACACCGCCAGCTCTGTGGGTGAGATGCCGCGAGCACGGCGCTGGAGCCCACACTGCATCACGCGGGTTGTGCGAGAGACCGGGTCCCTA
>RJWM01042327.1:0-14432 GCA_004363535.1 Dasyprocta punctata | reverse complement strand
AAAAAAAAAAAAAAGAATGTTTGGAGATCCATTGCATTGTAGCACAAAAGTACCCAACACTGCTGTTTTCTATGGTTCAACGTGCTTCAGGTAGCAGGTTTTCTGTCTCTGCATCTTGTACCACAACATACAAACACAACAAAGTAGTAGCCACCATCAGGTTTCCAGACTGGATTCACGACAAACCACAGTAAAATCCCGACCTTAGTCCATACGTGGTGCCACCCAATGCAACAAAGACAGGCAGGCGAAGAACCCAAGTGCTCTTAGGTCAAGAGGGGAAAGAGGGCCACAGGAGAGGGGGAGTGAGGCCAGCAGGAGAGCGAGAAAGGCACCTGGAAAAGAGCCCATCCCCCTAAAGCCTGTGGGCTCCCCGAGGCAGCACTCACCTTCTGACCACATCCGGGTACTGAGTGTACTGGAAAACAGCTTCCAGTTCCAGCACCTGCCACTGCGTGAGGCCGTTCCTTGACCACCTTGGTCTGCCCCACCATTGACCTCTAGTGTCCGCAGGATCCTGCTTGGCCGGGGACAGCTGCTCAGGCTCCTGGTCACCGTGATCCACGTCATGGTCGGTGCCACATCTCTGGTTCACGTGAACCTCTCGGTCGTGGCCGTCAACGTTGCCCTCTACGTCGTCCAGATGGCCCTTAGGGAAGTCATTCCCCCGAGGCCCAGAGCTCTTTCACTGCAGTGAGCACCCTCAGCCGCTGCGGGGACGCCTAGTGCAGGACCCGCATTGCCCTCCATCTCAGAGAGCTCCAGGCCAAAGCTGCGGGGCTTCCCCATGGCAGCAAGGCACCAAACGCCACGCATGAAGCCTGCTCCTTAGCAAAACCAGGTGCAAATGCAGTGTCTCTCGGGAACAGCGTAGCCGCAAAAGGGTGGAGCCTGGGGTTGCAAATGGTTACAGAGATCCTACAGCCCACTGGGCAAGGTCAAGTCCCAAAGACCCTCCCTGATGGCTGGTATTGGCTGTCTGCTTCCAGGCAGCTGCTGTGCAAGGGTAACAGAATAGCAAAACTGAGTGGGCGTGGCCACAAGCAGAGCCCGCCAACCAGAAGAAAGTTATTGATACTGGGCATGCGCAGAATGGGATCTGACCTGGCCTCTCAGCCAGACAACTGCCTCGCTAGATCCCAGGGATCATTAGAGGGACTGGGTTGGCCTGTAAGCTGATGCGGAAGTGGAGGGGAGGGGGCGAGAACTCACACTGCCCACAGGATCTCTGGCGGGAAGGCTGGAGACTGTCCCTTGCCCCTCCCTCCAGGCTGCGCTGTCTGTACAGGGCAAGGGCTACGAATTCCGCTGTCCTGACTCCTAGGAGCTGCTGGCTCCCTGTTCCCCCAGTGTGGCTACAAGGAGAACCTGTCCTGCTCCCCAAAGTAGATGGCTCTCCCAGTGGATTTTTTGACAAAATGTTGAGTAGGTAGAGTTGCTCAAAGCACTCATTGGGTTTCCTGCACGGTGCCTCTCATCACCTGGAATGCCCAAGTACCGAATCTGTCATGCTCAACTGTTTCCTCTCTCGCCTTTAAAGCCTTTAGAATTGTCACCTGCATTTATGCCGGGGATGGAACGGTGCCCTTTTGGAACCTCCAACCTGTTCCAACTTAACACCTAGACCTCCATCCAACACCTGAAGAAACCGATAACGAACGGTGAGTTTCGGAGGACAGGGAAACCTGCTGTGCCTGCTCCTGTGCCAGGCACAGAGCTAGTGCTGAGGGTAAGAAGAAGAAGGCAGGGTGATGTTTTGTTTCTTATAGTTATTTTCATTTTCTGGTGCCTGGGATGCACTTGGCGACCTGGGCAGGCCTGGCCTGTGGTCCTCCACTGATGTCCACCCCCGTCCTCTAGGGTCTTTCAGCAAGAATAAAACAGCTTCTATTGTGCAGTGTGTCAGTGGTATAAGAAGTTACATGATGTGTTTTTTCCGTGATGAGAATACTTTCTGTGTATCAACCAAGTCCTCCTTCCCCTCTGACCTCAGGTCTGGTTTAACAATTGGAGAGCCAAATACTGGAAAATCAGAGGAAAGCACTGCTCAGGAAAGCACCACCTGATTCCCAGGCCTGCAGTCCCATTGATGGCGTGGAAGCGCTGTTCTAGGATGCCGTTCTTTTTCAAGAAGCTGATTGTGTTTGGAGCATTTTGTTGCCAAGACAACTGGGCCACCAAGGTGTGCTCATGGTACAATTATCTTCACTGCACATTATGTTGCTGTTGTATTTTAATACAGAGTCTTGCAATGAGTTTCACACTGGCCTTGAACTCACTAAGTAGTCCTGGCTGGCTTCAAACTGATGGAGATCTTCTTGCCTCAGCATCGCAAGTGGTGGGATTGTCAGCATGCATCATTCACTCCATTTATATGTATACTACAGCAGGGAATTCTCAGTGTGTTTATTTTCCTGTGATTTCTACAGTGACAATTCATGCATGTATCTCGTTTACAAAATACCATTTAAACAGCATGACAGATGAGTTTTCTGCCCTGTGAGATGCTGTGGAGGGCTGGTGCCACTGTGGTGGGAAAATAATTTACCAGAGGTCGAGGAATGTAGACCACACAAGAGTTTCTTTAGATCAAGGTGCTCTGCCAGGGGAACAGCAGGTGAATTTCCAAGACTGGTTCTGCCTGTGTAAGAGCAGGGGACACCTTTCTGTTTTCTGAAGTGCTCCTCAATCTCCTTCTTTGGAGTACTGTAGTTTCATTGTGCAGGTCTTTCTCTTCATTGGTCTGGATTTCCTATTTCATTTTTCTTAAAATGTAAATATATTGTCTCTCTAATTTGTCACTCAGTGATTTTGTTATTGGTACAGAAATATGACTGATTTTTGAGTGCTGACTTTGTATCCTGCTATGGTACCAAATTTGGTTATTAATTCTAAGAGTGTTTTGTTGGAATCTTTGTGTTCTTATATGTAGAGTATTATGCCACCTGCAAATACTGATAATTTAACTTCTTCCTTTAGCCTCCTCATCCCTTTTGTTTATTTTGCTTCTCTTCCTGCTGTAGCTCAGTGATGGCAAACTTATAGCACGTGTGCTGCAGCAGGCACACGATTTTTTATGTTTACACACCATATTGTTTTCTTTAATTCTTTTCTGATTTTTTTCTTGTCTTTTTGAGACAGGGTTTCGCTGTGTAGGTCAGGCTGCCGTTGAGCTCACTTTGTAGCCCAGGTTGGTCTTGAACTTGCAACACTCTTCCTGCCTCAGCCTCCCAAGTGCTGGGATTACAGGAGTATGTCACCACGCCCAGCTACTTTTCTGGTTTTTTGAAATATGTGTGGTAACCTCTCACCACTAAGCTTATTCTGTGCACATGAATCATGCTATCATGATTCTGTCATTGAGACAGCAGAGATAGTGCAGATTAGGTGTCTTGGTGAAGGTCACTAAGATAATAATAGAGCTACAGCAAGAACCTGGATCCTCTGACTCCAGATCAGGGCCCTGCCTATTATGCCACATAGGAAAGTGGGGCAATGGGTTATAACATGAGGATAGGAGACAGTGTGGGACAGCAGTAGCGAAAATATTTGTGTGCACTTACACTGTCGCAGGCTGTGGTGGGAGGCAGGTTCCATGTATTAGATCATCTATTCTCATTAACTCTATGACATAGTCTTCCTATTTTACATAGCACAATAAAGCTATAGAGGTTAGATCCGTTGCCCTGGATGAAAGCTGGGAAGTGACAGAACAGACATCAGAGGCCTGGTTTGCTCTCACTCTACCATCCTAGCCGTGTCCATTGCATTTGGTTTCACAAAGTGGAGGCTCCTGGGTCACACTGGCTTGGCTTCCAATCCTGGGCTTCTGATTAGCTTTGAGACTATAGGCAATTGTTTCATTTTTAGTGGGGACACTAGTACTTTACTCGTAGGGTTTGTTTGAATAGCAAATAGAATAATGTAAGTATTTAATTGCTTTTCATAGAATAAAGGACATGATAGATGTAAACTCCCAATAAAAAAATGGAAGTGACAGTTATAAGTGTAATATCTCCACTAATGTGCTTCAGGAAAAGGAAATTATAACCGGTTCCCTGCTCGCCACCTTGAATTTAGACCTGTCATAAGCTACCTCAACAATATGACAATATGTGATTGAAGGTCCGTTTCTGTTTATTTTATATGGTTTTTAAATAAAAGAGAATTCCCGCTCTAGTTCTACTGGTTTGAATGGTTTAAGGTGAGGCAGAAGAATCCCATAGTCAGTCCCAGCACTTTGAGCCCAGTCTGGACAACTTAGTGACTGAACCAAACCCCGTCTCAAAATAAAAAATGGGTTGTGGATGTAACTCAGTGCAAAGACCCCAGTTTTAATCCACAGTACTGCAAAAAAGTGCTAGAGTTTCACTTTGAAATTTCTGAATCCAGTCTACCAACAGCCAAACAACTTCTCAGACTTTGATCCAAACATTAAACTTATGAGGTACATAAAACTAATGCCCAATTATTATAGTATATCTGTTTCTGGGATTTAAAGGAAATATGACTTGAAAGATTTTTGATAGTGTAAATGCTTTATGATTCTCATCATCACAGGGAGGAAAGAAGGACATATGATTTCAGTCTTCATCCTTCTCGTTTTCCTTTCTTTGTCCTTTTCTTTTTCCTGATGCTTTTCAGCAATTTTTTTAACTGAAGTGAACTTCCATTTATTTAACTGAAGTGACTTCCATTTCATTTTGATACATCTTTTCCCCATGGTGATTTATATGATCTTCAAGACAGTATAAATATTTCATAAATATTGGGCCGTTTGGGTATACACCTACACAATACCTCAGCAATATCTTTCAGCAAGAAAAACCCTGAAGCATAAGGACCTGACACAATTAACTAGGTAGAATGAAAATCTGCTCCAAATATTTGTATCTGACATAATGGCACCACGTTGGTTTGTACAATGTGCATCAAAGTGAGCAGCCATTTCTGGGAAACAGAATTAAGAAGTAATTAGAGTAACTAGTTAACATTAACTAGAGTTAACTGGAGGTTACCAGGGCAACTAATAGAAACTGACGTATCCTGGCTAGTGGGCATTTTCTGTTACATCCCCCACCCCTTTTAGTTCCCGGGCAAATCTTTGCTGGGCGCACTGCATGTGATCTTCTGAGTCCAGGGTCATATAGGAGGTTGAGCCCTGGGGAATCATTTAGAGATGAACCAGGTAAGGCAATTAATTACACAAGGTTCAGCTAGAAGCAGTAACATTAGGGCTGTCAGTGGTCCTAGGATGGGTCCTAGCTAAGGTCCCCAAGGTTGGTAGGTTCTACATCAGGAATTGGTGGGTGATTTTTATGTGTGCCTTTATAAGAGTTTCTCTCTAAGTTGCATCTTGGAAGAGCTAAGTTCCTCCTTAGCAGCCATCATCAAGGGCCCATCCGTTCTGGAGTATTACTCTGGCAATGGAGTCAATTTGACCCTTGAGTGTATCCAGTGTACCTTGGACACTTGTCAAATCTTGGTCATTGTGTTCGGCTATTGTGGAATAAGGAGGAGAGCCTTATTTATTTTGTGTCCTCTTGGGGCAACCACCCATAGAGCTACCACAAAGGCCACACCTAGCAGCGGAATGGGGAGCAAACACAAGTTGGACAATACAATGTCAAGTACATACATAAGTGAAATGGGAGTAAGGACTGCGCTAAGCAGTCTGAAAAGGCACAAAAATCAAGAGGAGTAATACATTTAGGTATGCAGCCATCCTGTGAGTGGTGACCTCAAACTTCAGCTGTGTGTGCACTGGTCAGTGTCTGGAGTCACCAGAGCAGGACTATGAGTGTGTTGTCCCTTTAAAGCAAGCTTCA
Organism: Dasyprocta punctata; assembly: GCA_004363535.1. NCBI lineage: Eukaryota > Metazoa > Chordata > Mammalia > Rodentia > Dasyproctidae > Dasyprocta > Dasyprocta punctata. The sequence continues at coordinate 8,604 of RJWM01042327.1, read as the reverse complement.
AAGGAGCTGACTGGTTCCTGTAAATTCTCTGATAATCATCTGGATTGGCTCCTTAAGCTCCAGAATCGTGGGTCTAAGGTAAGATTTCTGAAACTTTAAGGGCTGTATGGGCCATTAGTATGACCAAGTATGGTCCCTACCTGCTAGGCTATAGGGATTTCCTTTTGCAATCTTTGATCCATATCATCTCACCTGGCTTATATGTGTGTGCAGGGGTATCCACAGGTATGGCTGGCCTTTCAGGCAAATTTTTATAGAGCTGGCTATGAGCTAGTCCTGTAGGGTTATGTTCGTATCCCCCGAAATTTTTATAGTTTTGTGGCCTATAATGCTGTATGTGGTTTTCATTTACTCTTTAACAGTTCTGCATGTTTATGAATTATTTCTGCTGCAAATGCAGGCCCACTGTCACTAACAATAGTTAATTGTAAGGCCATATCTAGGGATAATGTCTTGAGCAGGACCCTGCAGACTTCTTTTGTCCTCTGAGTGTGGGTAGGGAACGTCTGGGGCCAGCCTGAGCAGGTGCATGTAAGCACCAGTAGATACCTGTAGCTCTTATAAGGCCTTACTTCAGTGCTTTCAAAGGGTGATGTTTCAGTCAATTGGACCCTCAGAGGGTGATCCAGACTGTGCACTGGATTATTTTGAGCAAGGTTTGGCATCATTAGCAGACAGTGGAGCAGATGCTGGCCAGGCATGAAATGTCATGGCTTTTTTTCCTTTTTGGGTTAAATTGTGGTCTTTTTAAACCTAGGCATAAGCCATCTTTGTGGGATGACAGTTTGTCTTACATAGTGCCTTTGTCTCAGGATGGTCTTTTACTAGCTGCTTTTGCAGTTTTATTGCAGTATTGTTTTGGTGGGTTTCCAGACAGCAGCAGGAAGCAGCAGACCTTTTCATTTTTAGACCAATTGAGGGCCTGTTTGAGGGCCCATTGTTCAGTTTGCTGTGCACACCACCCCTGTGGGAGAGTCTCGGCCAACATAACTTTATCCAGGGTGACCACAGTATATCTAGCCTGACTCCATTCTTTTTTTTTTTTTTTTCAGTACCAGGAATTAAACTCATAACCTCATAGTTGGCAGGCATCCATTCTTAACAGAGCTACTTCCATCCATAAACAGGGTATACTCAGCATGTGTCAAGGACTCCATTTTTAAGTCTGGTTGGCTCGAGAACAGTTTATCAGTTAGTGCCATGCAGTCGTGGTCTGGGGGGCTCAGCTTGGTGGGCAGGTATGTGGCAGCATTGAGTGGTTTATTGCCACAAGAGTCAGATGAGGAGTTTTGCATTAGAGTAGGCCCAGCACAACGTGTGGCACCTGTACAGTTACGTCTCAGCATAAGGTGAGTTTGTCAGCTTTCTTGGTCAGAAGGACTGTGGCTGTTAGAGTGAGGGAGTCAAAGGGGAGATAGCCCTTAGAGACTGGATCCAAGTATTTGCACAGGTGGACCAGTATGGAGCAGATGACCTGTTTTTTGGTCTAAGAGCATGGTGTCCCTATTTGAAGTGAAGTCCCAGATATCTGACTTTTTGTTTGTAGTTTTGTACCTTTTCACAAGATGCCTTGTGGCCATTTTCTGCCATATTCTGCAGCAGAGCTGGCAGAGCTTTTGTACCTCGCCAGCAGGCAGCTCAGGCGTCATTAATCAGAAGTGCAGGGATATTTTGCACTGGGAAACCACCAACGTCAGCTGTGGGGGCTTCCATTAACCTTTGATTTAGAAGTGGGATCTTCCCATTTAAAGGCAAAGAGGAGACTGGATGACAGGAGCTAACTGAAGGCAGAAGTTGACACACTTTAGGTCCAGGCAGGTGTTCCAGCCGGGTCTGGGTGGCAGAAGACTGCAAGGTAGAGGGCAACAGTGGTGCCATTGGTAGCTTGGTGTTCCTGAACTGGGCAATATTCCCCACTTGGTTTCTTTATGGGCAGAAGTGGTGTATTTCAAAAAGTCTGATAGCTCTAAATATGTGGTTGTATTTCTAGTTGAGTCTCTTGTGGTATGCAGTAGTGTTTGATGCAGATGTGGGTTGCCCCAGGATGGAGTTTCACAATCAGAGGCAGGTGGTTGATGGCCCAATCTCAGGGCCGGGGGCACTGTGAGAGCAGGCAGAATGGCCAGATCTGTTGCTAGAGCCTCCCCAAAATAGTGGGAAAGCTCTCAAACCTTAGTGGCAGTTGAGTTCGAGTGAGTTGGACTTCTTGTCCTGTCTCAGGATCTTCCCAGTCAGAAGAAAAAGGGGTTGGCTTATGGGTGCAGCCCAATAGTGGAAGAAGACATTTTGAATCTAGGTATATCAACCAAGTGGCACCTGGAGGCAGCAGTCCAAGAAGAATGTATGGGTTGGGAACTGCAGAGTGCAAGATGAAAACATGGAGATTTTATACTGGCCAGTAATCCCCACTGGGCATTTTTACTGGGAGGAGAAGAGTCTTCCAAGGTGATTAACAGTCTATCAGGATCCTGAATGACTTCAGGTGGCTGATGTGTGGCTGGATGCGTGTTTGTTCTTCCCATGACATAGAACATGGGAGCATGGTTGATGGCCAGGCCTGGAGGTTTGTCTTCGGCCCATACCTCTGGGAGAAGAGTTTTCAGAATTTCAGGATTATGATTATCTGTCTCAGGACGATGCAGGCATCATTCCTCTGCTCAGGGAACATTCAGAGTTAGGACCAACTTCCAAGTGCAGGCTTAAATGAGAAGGAGGCTGACTGGCTTGGTGCCTTTATCTTGGAGAATAGATATCTTCCTAGAAGTAGTATGGGGCATTCTGTCATATACATCAATTCATGCTTGGTTAGATGTCCTCTCAAGCTATAAGTTTGTGTCTGGCAGAAGGGGTGAGAGGCCATAGTCTATCTGAAAAAAAGTCATAGGTTGGCCCCCAATACAGAGGTGGACTGTGGGTTCCCAGCGACCGAGCTGAAAGGAGTCCACACTGACTTAGTCTGAGACCATCAGTCCTATGAAAGGGTTGTCATTTGATCCAGGTTGAAGCTTTCGACAGTTCATGTCTTTTAGTATGAATAGACATACATTTTTTTAATATCCACAGCCCTTAAAACTTGCATATTGCTCTTTGGCCAGAGGGTATGGTCATCTATCAGACTGGATTTTCTTGCAGATATCAGGTGACTTTCTGCAATGAAGGCTGCATTTACCATCTTTAGAACTGAAGGGCTTATATCAGAATTCTGGGTAACAGTACTATCTTTTGACATGTTGATGGGCGTTTTGCCCCCCTTTTTGATGGCTTTGAGAAGTGCTTTACTGGGTTGTTTTGTTTCTTTTTGCTGACTGGAGAGCTGGCCTGCTGGGAGCTGCAGTAGCATCTGCCAAGGAGGAATTCTCGGGTCTTTGTTCACACTTAGGGAGTAGGGAGCCTCAGGGAGTCTTGCAGCACTTTGATTTCATTCTAGCTCCATAATCACCAGGAAAACCCTTTTTAAAATTCTTCTTGTTTTGCCTAAAAATCAAGAACTATTGATTTTGACTAATTAGTGCCCATTTCTGACTCCCTACATATGTGTGCTGTGCCCTTGAATGATGGTGCAGCAGATAAAGGGTGAGTGCCCCTCAGAGAGAGACAGACCATTCAGATGCCCACCTGGACGCTTGCCTCTTGGCAATGTTCAGACTGTCCGGACACTGGAGAAGCGTCAGCATGTTCTCTGTCTTTTCCTTATTAGACTCCTCCACAGAACCACAGTTTGGGGCACAATCAAGCTCCATAGTATGGAAAGGAATCTCTCCTCCTCACCCTCGAGCACACACAACATGGTCCATTGCTTTTATCATCCATTACAAATGCTCACACAATCATTCAGCAGATCAGAAGTCAAAACATTCTCCCCCCAAATCATGGTGAGGCCTAAATAATGAGAGGTGATCAAGGTCTCCTGCTCAAACTGAGCAGGCACAGACTGAAACTGGTGCCTCACGGGTCTTACCAGAATCAGGTAGGCAGGCAGGCAGACTGCATCCTACTCACTTTGGAGTCCGATGTGAGCCACTGGAATGGGGAGCCAGGAATCCTCATCCAGACCTCTGAAGGGACTTGAGAAATCTCGAGGGAACACTTTCGCATAGGAACCTGAAGAGGTCCTTGCTCCATCTGCGAGGGCCACGACCTGTGACCAAAGAGGTCAGCACAGCTGATCTAATCAGCCAATGTACCACATGCAGTGGCAAACAGAAACACAGTTACATCACCCAGGGTTTGGAGACAAACTTATTTAACAATGATGGTGCTGATCTCTAAAAAAGGTCAGACCCCAAATGCTCAGAGAGGGAAGTGTTTCTGGGGATTGCCAAGTGGAAGTACAGAGGCAGACTGGGTTCTCAAGTGGGGACAAGTTCATACAATGTGCATCAAAATGACCAGGCATGCATCATAGTGACCACTGATTTCTGAGAAACATAAATAACGGGAACTGTTACAGAAACTGAAGTAAACTGAAGGTTACCTTGGCAACTAAAAGAAACAGAAATACACTGGCTGGGGTGGGGGCATTTTCTGCTACTGAGCAGGGTGGCTCACACACCATGTCTGCTCAAGAGCCAAAGAAATCACTGTGGGGAAATGAAGACTCTGCTGACCTCTGACATGTCCTGGGAATATTTCATGTTTGACTGAGAAGAAGGTGTGTCCCGTGATCTCCCACAGAATGTTCTGCACACACCTGTTAGGTGCATTTGATCCAAACTGAAGTTCTAGTCCAGCACTTCCTTACATTGCTGTCCTGTCCTGCTGTCTCTCTAATGTCAACAGTACGGTCCTAAAGTCCCCCCATCACACTGCTGCCCGTTCCCTTTTGAGTCCTGTAAATATCTCCTTCGTGTATTAATGGGCTCCAACATCAGGTGCGTGTGTATGTATGATTGGCATATACTGCTAAGGAATGGCCCTTTATCTTCATCTGGATACCTCATTTTTCTTTACACATAATCAAAATTTTTTGTGTTATCTGATGGAAGTACACACTCACCCCCCCCATCTTTGGTTATGCTTCTCATAGATATTTTTTTCAATTTTTACCTTGTCATGCACATCAATTCATGTTTGGTTAGATGTCCTCTCAAGCTATAAGTTTGTGTCTGGCAGAAGGTGTGAGAGGCCATGGTCTATCTGAAAAAAAGTCATAGGTTGGCCCCCAATACGGAGGTGGACTGTGGGTTCCCAGTGACTCAGCTGAAATGAGTCCACACTGACCTAGTCTGAGACCATCAGTCCTATGAATCTGTCTGTAAAGTTACAAAGAGAGTATCTTATGTCTAGCATCATACAGTTGGTTCATTTTAAACATCCAAAGCCAGGTATGGTGGTGCGTACCTTTCCTCTCAGGTACTTCAGAGGCTGTGCCACAGGGATGCAAATGGATGGTGGCCTAGAACACATAGAGAGAGGCCGTATCAAAAACAAAAAAGCAGGAACTAGACTCAGTGACTCTGTCTTTTGATTGCAGAAGGCAATACAATATCATTGAATGTATTTATTCATAGGAAATAATTTACTATTTCACCTTGATGAATTTTCTAGTTACTTTGTGGATTCCTTGCTATCTTTTCCTTGTCTTCTGTGTTTTCCTATCCTGTGGCGATTTTCCATAGCAGCATGTTCTATTGCCTTTAGGGGTCTTTTCTGTTTGACTATTGTTAGTTTCTACTTTGGCCATCCCAAAAGGGTTACATAAAACATCTTACATACTCAGGAATGATTTTTTTTTTGCCAACTCTGGGAATTGAACACAGGGAGTTTGCACTGAGCTACATCTCTAGTCCTTTTTCATTTTCTTTTTTTTGAGACAGACTCATATTAAATCACTGTGTTGCCATGCAGGATTTGACTTTGAGATCTTCCTGTCTCACCCTCCCAGAATGCTGGGATTATCTCTTCAGTATCTACATCAGTTTCATAGTGCTCTGTACACAAATATTTCAACTATTTGATGAAGCTTAATCCTAAGTATTTTATTGTTTTTGACGCAATTGTAAATGGGATTGTTTCTTAATACCTTTCTCAGATAGTGCATTGCTAGTGCACAGAAATGCAGCTGAGTTTTGTAGTTTAGGACCCTGCAACTTTCTTGGATGTGTTTATTAGTTCTAAGGGATTTTTGGTGGTGTCTTTGGAGTGTGTTACCTGTGAGGTCTTGTCATTTGCAAACAGATAGGGGTTTATTCTTTTCGTTCCAATGTAGATGCCTTTTCTCCCTTTTTCTTGCTGAAATGCCCTGACTAGGATTTCTGGTATTAAGGTGAATGGACATAGGAGGAGTGGGTATATTTTTCTTCTTCCTGATGTGATAGCAAATGCTGAGTGAGCCAGCACTGACTGGAATATTATTGTGGGCTTGGCATATATGGATTTTCTTTGTTGCATTTATAATTACTTGAGAGATTTTTGTTTCTAATCATGAGAATGTGTTTTTTTCTCTGTGGTGTTGGATATTGAACCCAGGTCTGGTGTCTCCAAGGCACTAGCTCTTGGCCAAAATATACCCAGGGCCTTTTTACATTCTGTTTTGAGAGAGGACCTCACCAAGTTGCCCAGGCTCACCTCCAGCTTGCAGTCTTCCTGCCTCAGCCTCTTAAGCAGTAATTGGTACCGGCCTGCACTGCTGAGATCTGAGGAGGTGCGGCCCAGCAGTGTTTTCTGGGTTACTTGCCTCAATTGATAAACTGGTCAGGACGGTCAGTATGTGTGAAGATTACCTTTGATCCTAAAGACAGAAAGATAAAAAAGAAAAGTAAAAGGACACAAAGTGCAAAGGAAGAGCTCAGGGAGCTCGGGGAGGAAAGGGTGCTGTGAAGGAAAAAGAGAGATGTGTCCAGCAGGCAGAAGAGACCACTGCAAGAGCAAGAGGGCAGAGGCCCAAGGTCACTGGCTGCCGTCCTTTGATGCCTTCTTTGATAGTTGATGTAGGTGGTCCCACTTGGGCTCATGCTGGAAGATTACTGTGAGGTGCCAGGTACAGGATGTTTTTGTACCAGGAGAAGATAGGTACTGGGAGCGGGCCTGGACTGGATCCCGTGTCAGGCTCCAGTGCTGCTGTGGGTGCCTGTGGTTAGTGAGTCTCCTCACTTGGAAGGTGGCGCCCAAGGGCTCCAGCCACCTTGTCATGCACTAGCTTCCTACTCCAACACCACACCAGTCAAGGGTGTTGAATTCTGTCAAGTGCTTTCTCTCCATCCATAGGGATGATCACATGGCCTTTGTCTTTCCTTCTTTCACGTGTTGCATCACATCTCTTAGTTGTTGTATGTTGAGCTATCCAGGGTGGGTGTTGCAGGAACAGTGCCACCTTACGGTGGTGTATCATCCTTTGCAATGTCGGTTTGAATTCTGTCTGCTCACACGTGGTGAGGTTTGTTGCATGTGTCCATCAGGGATGCTGACCAGTGATTCACTCTTCTGGTAGCATCCTTGTCTGGTTTTGGTGTCAGGGAAACTTATGCTGGTCTCAGAAAGTGAGCTTGCAAATGTTCCTAGCCTTCTAAGGCCCCTCTGTGGTCCTCTTTTCCTGATCCCCTTGCAAGCCTTAGGCCCTGGGCTCGCTCAAGCTTTGAGGATCTTTCCCACATGCCAGGCTCTCAGAGCCTTGCCCAAGTCACCATTATGGGTGCCACTGCCACCTTGTGGTCACATCTCTTTCCTTCATCAGCCAGAAATCTGTGAACACTTACCCTCCTTCTGGTTTATTCTAGGCAGCTCCAATTAGCACATGACCTAGATCCCCTGGGTAACAGTGCATTTCAAGCACTCTGGAAAACGCAAATACCAATTTCGAAATATGACTCTTCTTCCACTTCCTGTTTTGGAATGGTTATCTGTCTTTAAAGATTATGTACCTAATTCTCACTATCCACATTACCGAATAAATATTCAAAGGATAAACGTCAACTTTGAGAAGAGCATGTTTTCTAGCTTCCTGGATTCAAAATGTGATCATAGACATGTGTTAATTCGCTTTACAGGTTACTTCTACTAATTTATAGTACACTGCTCTGAGACACAGGAATTTTTCCTTGAGAAGGCTGTGGTGTGACATTCTGAGCATAGCTATTTCTCTGTCCTTGCCTGTAGTCAGTTACCCAGTAATCAGTTGTTATTTGTATTACTCAATGACTACTCCCCAGGGCATAAAAATTTGGGCTGTGAAGAATGACTTTCAGCTTCTGGATTCAAATGAAGTTTCTGTTTATCTTAACTGTTGTTCCTAATTCAGATATTGATCTTCATTGACAGCATTAACTTATTGTTAGGACAATAGATAAGAATATACCACTGAGTCGAACAGTTATTCACCTACTTTCCTGCAGCATCCTAGTTTAAACTCATTATTTTGCTTATCAACATGTATCCTTAAGTTATTTACAGCAAGGGAATAGCTACTAGAAGAGATCTGTGGTACTGATTTATCACTTAAACAGAGAGAATTTTGCCTTGAAAATTTACTTTTATGTCTACTCATTTCCAATTACTTAATCACAAAAACGCAAGTATACATGGTAGTAAAACACATTCCTCAAAGAATAATAATTTTTGTTTTACCTCAGGTACCTATAGTTAGTGATATACCAAGTTGTCACTATT
>RJWM01042326.1:0-14329 GCA_004363535.1 Dasyprocta punctata | reverse complement strand
TGGGGCGGATGGGCGCTTGTATTTACCAGAGGGACCCAGGTCGCCGTGGCAACCACACATCTGGGCCCCGGAATCCAGATGTGCTGTATCGAGGAGCCATAGCAGAAGGATGAGGCAAATGTTCGTCCCGGCCGCGGCCCCCACAGCGGGGGAGAGACGGAGCACTGCCGTGGGGGGCGGAGAGAGGAAGGACAGGGGACAGGAGAGTGGACAGGAGCAGAAGGGAAGCGGGGGGAGTCGGCATGAGGGAGGAGGCCGTGGGGCCGAGAGAAAGCGGGGACACGAAGGAGAGGAGGAAGGAAGCCGGGGTACAGGGTCCAAAGGATGGGGAGGACGCAGCGGGGCGGAGGGCAGAGACAGGACGGGGGGGGGGACGCCAGGGGACAGAGGTGGTGGCCCGAGGAAAGCAGAACCCAGGCCGGCGTCTAGGACAGAAGGCCGCTGGCGAGGAGCAGGAGGGCCGTGTGCCGCGCGGAGGGATGGAGACCCGCCCGGGACAGGACGGTGGCTCCCGGGGCCACCTTTGCGTGGTCCCCAGCTCTCAGGCCCCCACTACCACCGCAAAGCCACTGCTGGCTCACACCAGCGTCCCGGCCACTCCGCAGAGGCCCACGCATCCCGCAGGAGACCAGCAGTTCACACAGACGCCGGGCAGGAGACGGGGAAGGGGCAGGACGGGGCCGGGCCAAGGGGGAGACAGGAGTGGACAGTCAGCCTCCCCCGAACCCCGCGGAGGGGCCCCGGGCCCGAGGGTTTACAGAGAGCAGGGCGGGAGCCAGGCCAGGTGCGCTGTCCCAGGTCCGGCCGCACCACGGGACGGCCGGGGAAGGCCTGCGGGATCCCGGGCGGGAAGCTGGGCCGCAGGCCAAGGCTGCCCTCTGGAGGGAAGCGAGGGCCAAGGTTCCTGGGAGCCCCGGTTCCAGGTTTCCATGGTGACAGGGTCTGTTTTCCCCCCAAACACAGTTGGGGCGGGTGCCGGCAGGCAGGGGAGAGCCTGGCCGGACACGTGAGGCTCTTCCTCCCTCCTGCGGCCGGGCTGCCGGCCCGGGCGGCCCTGTCCAGTCATCGGGCGTGGAGCCCGGGCCCTGCTCACGCCCTCCACTGACCTGGCCACTCCCTCGGGTCAGGCCCGAGGCGCTGCTGGCGGGATCCCCCCTTCCCACCCCACCCCGGGCTGAGGATCGGTGCTGCCACCTTCCGGTGCTGCCACCTTCCGACCTGGGACGCCCGGCTCTGCCTGAGCCACTCAGGCTGGCTCCCGAGGGGACGGTCCGTCGGTCAGTCGGGTGCCCATGCCCCCGGCCCCCATGAGCCGCTCACCCTGGAAGCTGGGGGGGGACAACCTGCTAGAGAGCAGGGACAGAGCTGTGCACCCTCAAGGGCGTGGGGCCCCCTCCTTCCTGTTTACTCAGACACATTCCAGGATCTGTGGCCTCTGGTGTCCCACCAGACACAGACTGACTGACAACTGACAAGACAGACAGACAGCAGGCGTGGTGGTGCACGCCTTTAATCCCAGCACTCGGGAGGCTGAGGTAGGAGGAGCGTTGTGAGTCCAAGGCCGGCTTGGGCCACAACTCCAGTGCAAGGCCGGCCTGAGCTACACGTAGCGACCCTGCCTCAAAAACCTAGGGCCGGGAGTTTGGCTCAGCGGCTTCAGGCATGAGGTTGTGAGCTTGAGCCTCATGCTGCAAAACAAAACAAAACAAAACAAAAAAGACAGACAGACATGCCCCCGAGGCCCAGGAGGCCTGCGATCCCACGCCTGCGGCCCCGTCCCGCCGCCAGCTGTGTCCTCGGCGCCTGGCTCTTTGATCCCACCAAGGAGGAAGGCTGCCACATCCGACTCCTTCCAAATCATTTAGCAATAAAAAGACGCACGCAGGCAGACACTGTCTCCCCTCCACTACCCTCCTTTATTCCTATTACCCCCAAGTGTAAAAACTTCCCTGGTCCCACCTGGGGACCAACGGCCCAGCACCCCACACACACAGAGGAACGAAAGAACAGCGTACGTGAGAGCCCCCCACCCAAAACTGAGCCTCACTCGGGAACCTCGGAGGAAGCAGGGACGGGGGTTCATAGCGATGAGGAGCCCTATATTCCGGGAAGGGGTGAAAGGGCAGGCGAACCACCCGCCCCCAGAAGTGCTTAGCCCCAAACCCTGTCTTTCCTCTACCAGCTGCCCCACACCCACACCAGGGGCCAGGGAACCCGCAACGCCCCGAGGCCCCTGCACCCGGCCGCCCCGGGCAGCACACACAGGGTCAGGGGTGACGGAGGTAGAGGGCCCGGTGGGGGCCCTGGGGGGCCTGGCCGGCCGTGGTGTTGCCCGGGGCCGGGGCCGGCTGTGTCCGCAGCGAGGGGGGCACCGTGGAGGTCTTGATGTGAATCACCCGGGTGTCCATGACCTCGCACTCGATCTGCATCATCTCCTCATAGTCGCCCGGGGCGCCCCGGCCTGACAGGGTCTCTGTGAGGGGGAGAAGGGCAGCGAGGGTGTGGTTGGCAGAGCGAGGGGTGTGGGGGGGGAGTTGATTGGGGGCAGGGATGGAGTACGGTGCGGGGAGAGGGGCAGAAAAAGAAAGTGACTTGATAAGCTGGGGGGCGGGGGTCACACAGAGGAGACCCCAGAGGAGAGGAGGGAGGGTCCAGCAGCCCCAGGCCGCCCCCTGCCCCAGGGAGCCGCGCCCTTGCCCTCCTCCTTCCGGCATGGTCTCTGCCACTGTGTTCTCTGTCCTCACTTCCTGCTGCCCCTGCCCGGTGCCTGCTGCCTCTCTGGACACCTCATCGGACACCCCAGCACCCTACCCTGGCACCCCGTCCTCCTCCCCTGGCCACAGGGGCAGCGGTACCATTGGGGGCCATGGCGGGCATCACCAGCGACATCTTGGGCCGCGACGTCTTGTTGTGGCTGATGGCCGGGAGCAGCAAGTGGTCCTGGGAGGGCGCCGAGGAAGAGGGAGAGGTGTGGGGCGCTCGCTCCACTGGTCTCCAGCCCCCACCCCCCAAGGACAGGCTGCGGGGGTTCCGGAGGGCGGGGAGGAGCTCACCCTTCGGAAGGAGACCACGTAAAACGTGTCTTCACGACGGTCGATGGCGTCCAGGAACTCTGGTTGTGACCGGTCTGGGCGGCGATAGAGCTGCAGCTGGCCCACAGGGTCCCTAGGAGCGGGACCCCATCTGGGAGTGAGCCCCGAGCCCCATTCCCACTGGGGTCGGGGCAGAAGCCAGAGAGACCTGAGGGGCCACCACCCTGCTGGGGACAAGGCCAATGGGCACAGACCTTCGGGGTGCACTCCTGCTTCATCAAGGGCACCTCCCCCGCCCTCACCTTGCGGGGGGCCCTGGCGGCTGGCTGGGGACGGCCTTCACTGCGAGCAGCTTCCTGCGTGGCTGAGACTTCTGGAAGGAGAGGCACCTCAGGACATGGAGGGTGAGGGGGAAGGCGAGACGGGCGGGCCTGGCTGCCGACACCTCACATCTGCTCCCCCCACCCCCAGTCCTGAACCCCCTCCTCCCAGAGGCCCGCACCACACCTGTCTCTCTGGGGCCCTCTGCGGGCTCCTCCGCCGGCCTCTCTGGTGGCGCTGCACCCAGCCGCTCAGCTCGTCAGCCAGCCTGGGGAGCAGAGGGGTGTGGTCCGGCCCGGCCCAGACGCCCGCCTTCCCAGTGCACGCTGGGAGGGGAGCCTGTGCTCAGAGGGGGATGCCCGCACCTCAGGGACTCGGTCCGGTTGAAGTGCCGGCAGTCGGAGGAGAGGAAGAGCTGGTCCAGGTCCCTCAGCAGCAGCTCCTTGGTGGCCCCGGGGAAGGCGGTCAGGTTCCTGGAGCGAGCGAGCGAGGGAGGGAGAGGGAAGGTGGCACCACGCAAAACCACCCAGCGCTCGGTGCCCCCGCCATGCGGAGGCCACCCCGTCCTCACCTGAAGCTGGGCTGGGCTGCCGGGCTGGGCTGCGGCTCCTGGGGAGACCCCTGCAGGGGCTCCAACCGCCGAGCCGGCTGCTGCTCTGAGAACTCTAGCAGGTGCCTCTGGGTCCGGGGTGTGGGGCCGCCCATCCTGGAGGCGGGCGTTGGGGGCGGGGGCTCACTGATGCTGCGTGCAGGGAGTGGGGAGGGCGGGCAGTCAGCACCCTGCAGTCCGCTGCCTGGGCGCGGCCCTGCTGGGAGTGGTTCCCGCCTCGCAGGTCGGAGAGGACAGGACAGCAGTGGACCCGAGGCCCAGGCTCAGCACACCCTGACTGGGCACTGCCCCACCAGCACCGCTGCCACCTGCGAGCAGCTGAGCTTGGGGCGGGCACTGAGGGCGCAGCTGTGGCGGGGCGGGGGCGGGGACCTCGGGGAGGCTGGGCGCTCACCTGACGGGCCCGAAGTTGCAGGCGATGAAGAGCAGGAAGACCATGATGCAGACCACCTTCCTGTTCCCAGCCCCCAGCTTGAGCTCACTGTTCTGAGGGACAGGAGAGGGACAGAAAGGGTGGCGGGGAGCCACCACCCCCGCAGCCCGCGCTGCCGCCCCGCCCGCCCGCCCACAGGCTGACCTCGGCCAGCAGGGCCTCTAGCCGCCGCCGCAGGGCAGTGTTCTCCCGGCGCAGCTGCTGGTTGTCGGCCAGCACGGCCTGCAGCCGCGCCTCCAGCCCCTGCAGGTACTCCTTCTTCTTCCGGCGGGACTGGCAGGCCGACTCCCGGTTTTTGATCATCCGCTGCTGCCGCTTCAGCAGCTTCGCCTGGGGGCCAGGGCATGAATGGGGGCGAGGTGGAGAGGAGACCACTGACCCCAAGCTCCGGCCTGCCTGGCCTTGAGGCAGCCAGAGGGGAAGATTGGCCCCCACCCCGCGGAGCCGCCCCGGCCCACCTGGTCCCCAGAGCCCGGGTCCCGCCTTGCTGGAGCGAAGCACGGTTCCCTGGCCTCCCCCAGGAAGCTGCCTGTCTGCCCCCGTGACCCTAACTGTGCGTGACCGCTGCGTCCCTGGCTTCCTGAGAGCACCTCCCCTTCTCTGCCAGCAGTGAAAGCAGCCAGAGGACCCAGAAACTTCCGCGGTCCCCACTGCTGCTCCTCATCTCAGCTCCCTCGGGCCGCAGCTCTCTCCAGGGTGACTTGCCCCCCCACGCCAGCGCCCCGCGCCTCCCGGACTCACGTCCACCTCGGGCGGGCAGGGATTCCCAGGCGTGGGCGCGGGCACGATGCTCTTCCTCTCGGGCCGTGCGGCGGCGGGGGCCGGTCCCTCAGGCTGGACTCGGATGGCTCCTTGGATGAGGACCACTGGGGACACTGAGGACGGAGAGCGTGAGTGTGAGTCGGGCGGGGCCGAGAGCCTGGAGGGTGCCCGGCACCCTGCCCGGCTTCCTACCTGCCGGCGGCTGCACGAGCGGCTGCAGGAGGACGGCGGTGCCGGCGGGCGCGGCTCTGGGCGGCATCTGGACGGCGGTGAGCACCATGGGTTTGGGCTGCAGGGGCGGCTTCCGGGCCGGCGGGGCTCTGCCTGAGCAGGGCGGGAGGAAGCGAGCAGAGGGTCCGGCGGGTCAGGCCCGCAGGTCAGGTCCGAGGGCCGGCCGGGGCCCAGGCTCAGGGCGCTCTCTCACCTGCGGAGCTCTCCGGGGCAGGACCCATGCTGATCTGGACAGCTCCAAGGGAGGGGGCTGGGGCGTCCCAGAGGAGGCAGCCTGGAGGGGACGGGGGCTCCGTCTTCACTTCCAGCACCTCCTCACCTGCGCCGGCCTGTATGGGGCCCAGAGAAGTCAGGCCGGGGAGCCTGTCCGGGAGGGGGAGGGGAGGAGAGGACTGGCACGGCAGCTGGGGCGAGGGCGGCTGGGGCACAGGGTGCTCGCTCGCCTGGCCGCTCACCTGGCCGGGGGAGTCCGCAGAGAGCAGGGACGCCTCGGAGTTGACGGAAGAGGACGGAGAGGCAGGCTCCACCTTGGCCTGGACATCTGTGGGGCGGCAGGGAGGCGCAAGGCCGGGTGTCAGGCGGACACTGAAGAGGGAGGGAAGGAGGTTCCGAGGGGGTGGGGAGCTGCACTTCGCACCTGGACAGAAACTGCTGGGGCCAAGCAGGCCAGTGGGTGGAGGTGCTGCAGCGGCCGCGCCAACCCCCTCCCCGCTACCTTCCTCTCCCCTGGGCGGCTCCTCCAGTTTTTCTCACCACTGCTGGTGTCCGGGGCTCGCCCTGTCCATCCACGCAGGACGGCCCCCAGCAGGGCAGTTCCCGGCACTCACAGAGCTGGGTGCCCACCTTCCAGGCCCCCACCTCGCCCTGGCCCAACACCTTCGCGCCGCAGCCCAGCCTGCGCCTCCCACTCGCTGCCACTTACGCCCAATCCCATCCCGATCCCCAACTCCCAGGTGTGAGCGCCCACTCGCATCCCCCCAGCCCGCACGGAACCTCAGCCGGCCTGAAAGGAGCCCTTCCAACGCGCGGCCGCCTCCCGGCAGCACTCACGGAGCCTCGGCCGCCTCTGAGCGGGACGTCACGGCTTCTGCTCCGGCTCCAGAGCTTGCTATCAGCCCACGAAAACCAGCCTCAGGCCTCACATGGGTGACGGAAGACCCGCGAGGGCCAGATGTAGCCCAGAGGTCAGCAGCCCCCCACTCATTTTGGGACTGACCTACACGAAGGCTAACACTGCTCTTTAGACTCTGACTTCTACTTTGAGCAGGCAATAGTTCTAAGATGCAACTTCCAAAGGAAGCACAGTCATCTGATACCAAGTCCAAGGAAACCAAGGGGAGTTCAGCGAAAAGTAACCCTCCCCGAGAGCCAGCCGCCCAGGTCTCCTCTTCAGCTGAACTGTCAGAACTACCGAACCGTGACGCACTGGGACCCGAGAAGGCTACGCTCTTACCACAGTCATGGGTAAGGCACAGGGTCTCAAGAAAACCTGAGTGTTTGGCAAGAACCTGATTCTGACAACGCCATCCCTTGCAAAGTACAAATAGTCTTTGCTGCTGGAGGTGTTTTGATTTTTATTTTGTGAGTCTTCTTGATAACATTTAAAAATCTGTGTAAGAGCCACTCTCCACTCTCCCAGGCCTGTTGAGCCCGGCGAGAATCTAAATAGATTCCCCCACAGACGCCCTGGCCCTCCAGCCCCTGCCTGGAGTCCAACAGCGAGAGGCCGCCCCAGCGCCACTGAGCCCGTCCACAGCCGCAGCTCCCCGCACTGAGGGCGCCATCTCACCCCAGGCCGGCTGCTCCCTGACCCCTCCGCCCTCAACCTTCTCCTGCACTCCTCCTCCAATCTGCCTTCTTGCTGGCATCTGAAGCTCTCCCTCGCTCGTGCGTGAGCGCCAGCCGGTGCTGTCCGCAGCCTCTCTGCAGTCCACTCCCCGCCCTCAGCTTCCTAATCACACTGATCACTACTCCCCTTTGGCTCCTCCTAATCACACTGATCACTACTCCCCTTGGGCTCCTCCGACTCCCGCGGCCCCCAGGACGAAAGCCGAGAGCCCTTTCTCAGGGCCTGCACCACTCTCCTCAGGGATACCTGGGTCCTCACACGCAAGTCGACCCCACATCCTCCTTCTGACTAAGATCTACGTGTCCTTCAAAGTTGTTTCAGTCCCCAACACGTGGAAATGCTAACATTTAAGGAGATGGAAATGCTAGTTAGCCAGATTTGACCAGTACATGCTATACATGGGTATTAAATTACAATACTGCATCCTATTAAAAAAGCACAAACTGGATATATCAATTAAAAAAAATAAACTGGCCATGCATGCTTGTAACCTAGCACTCAGGAGGCTGAGGCAGGAAGATTGCAGTGACTTCGAGACCAAGCTGGGCTATATAGTGAGTTTAAGGCTAGGCTGAACTACATATGGAGACCCTCAGGGAAAAAAAGATAAAAATGGTTGGGGGAGTAACATAAATATTCCCCAACCACGGATGTAACTTTTCAGCTTGGCTGGAACACAGTGAGTGAAAAGGCGTATTCTTGAACCACATGTAAATTATAAGACTTTTTTCACACAAAGTCTTGGTATGTAGTTCAAGCTGGCCTTCAATGTACAATCCTCCTGCATCAGCCTCTCCAGTGCTAGGATTACAGGGGTGTTCCACCAACCTCAGCTATTTTTTTTTTTTTTTTTTTTTGCGGCACCGGGGATTGAACTCACAACTTCACACCTGTCAGGGCAGGCGCTTAAGCCACTGAGCCAAACTCCCGGCCCTTGCCTCAGCTATTTTTTTTTAAAAATATTTAATATCTTTTAAAAAACAGAGCAAGTGGCCACAAGCTGCTGGTTACACATACAGTGATACCTTGGTTGTTGAATGGCTCCAAGCTCCAGCTTCCCATTACTGGAACAGCAAAGTTCAAAAAAATATGTGCAGTGAGCTGGGTGTGGTGGTGCACACCTTTAATCCCAGCACTCGGGAGGCTGAGGCAGGAGGAGCGTTGTGAGTTCAAGGCCGGCTTGGGCTACAACATGAACGCAAGGCCGGCCACAGCTACATAGTGTGACCCTATCTCAATAAACCAGGGCTGGGAGTTTGGCTCAGTGCCTTAAGCGCCTGCCTGGCAGGCGTGAGGTTGTGAGTTCGATCCCTGGTGCCACAAAAAAAAAAGAAAAAAATACAAATCACTGGTGAGCTGAAGGACACACAGGATGCTAGGAACCTGAGACAGTCATCTCTGTGTGTTCAGTGCTGCCCTCCATTTGGTTTCTGAAAACTCCCTTCCTTCAGGGTTTCTCTCTAGTCATCTGCCCCTGCTCTCCCCACACTGTTCTCCCCGTCCTGCTGCCTGCACCCCCTGCTCCACCCGTACACGCAAGGAGGCAAAGCCCAGGGTCCTGCCAGGCAGTCGTTACCAGAGGCATCGTCGGTGGAGGAGCCCACGGTGATCTGGACAATTTCAAATGGGGATGTTGGGTCATCTCCCAGGAGGCAGAGTGGGGGCGCTAAGGACTCTGTCTTCACATGCAGCACCTCCCCCACTCCAGGGGCCTGGTGACAGGGTGCAGGGATGCAGAAAGAAGGGGAGAAAGCAAGGGATGTCTTGAGACTAAGAGCAAGAACAAGAGCTTCAGAGCTTGCAAACCACCAAGTATTTGACCTTGGTATGCAGCATCGCGCTATGCCGTCTCTAGCCCTTTGTTCTTTCTTCCCACTTTATTCCCAGGAGGACTGGTGAACACTTGTGATTTTTTACAGTGAACGATTTCAGCAAGAACAGTAGCAGAAAGCCAGGCGTGGTGGTGCACGCCTAAAATCCCAGCACTTGGGTGGCTGAGGCAGGAGGATCTTTTCGAGTTCAAGACCAGCCTGAGCTACAAAGTGAGCTCAAGGCCAGCCTGAACTGCACAGTGAGACCCTGTCTCAAAATAAACAAATGAAGCCGGGCGTGGTGGCGCACGCCTTTAATCCCAACACTCGGGAGGCTGAGGTAGGCGGAGCGTTGTGGGTTCGAGGCCGGTTTGGGCTACAACGCGAGCGCAAGACCGGCCTGAGCTACACAGTGCAACCCTGCCTCAAAAAACCAGGGCCGGGAGTTTGGCTCAGGGCCTTAAGCACCTGCCCTGGCAGGCGCGAGATTGTGAGTTCAATCCCCGGTGCCGCAAAAAAAAAAAATAAACAAATGAATGAATGAACAGTAGCAGAATTCTCAGCAGCTGACAACTCTCCTCTCAGTCCCACTGTTGCTGCCACGTAGTTCTGTACGTGAAAGACTCCGCACTAACCACCCGAGTGAATGTGTAGGAAATGAGGCTCGGGAGGAAGTGGCCAAAGCAGAAGAAGCCCCCCACCATGACTCACGGCATTAAAACAGTTCCCTTAGCACCTGTGGGCGAAGGGAATGGTCCTGCCACAGAGAACAGGAAGCAAGTGGCTCTCTGACCTGGCTGGAGCACTCTGCGGAGAGATGTGAGGATTCCGAGGCGAGGGAGGAAGAAGAGCAGGGGGAAGATGGCTCGGACTTCACCTGAAGATCTGGAGGGAAAGGGGTTAGAAAACAATCAGCAAGCAGAGCCTGGGAAGTCTCTGCGGTGCTGGAGGGCACGGGCTGGGGGACCTCCTCGCCAGGGCGTGGAGGAGGTGTTAGGCATTACACCGAGTCCGGAGAACACTGGAAGAGGAGGATGAGGGAATCAGAAAGGCTATTTCACCTGGGAAGATGGGCAGAGAGTCCCAAGGGGGTTCCGGGGGGCTGGCATCCATTCCCACATCCATGGAGCTGCTGTCAAACTGAGCACCGGAAGACACGAGAGGGCAGGACTGAGAAAGTAGGGGCAGCGCCAAGGGCGCCCAGGCCCGCTCCCTCCCACCAGCGACCCCAGCAGCGATACCGGGACATCCTGTTCCAAGCAACGGAAGAGCTGCGGCGGCTCCTCGGCCACTTCATCCAGGCCGGCGTACAGGGTGCTGTCTGCAAGGAGCGCGGCGTCGGCGGCAGGGCCCTCATTGGCTCCGCGCGGCCAGACCCACCGCCCGCCCACTTGAAAAGCGACACCGCCGGAGCGCCCCGGCCCCTCCCTCCTCCCCCGACCCCGGAACCACTCTCCGCTCCGCGGGCAGCGAGCTCTCCCGCGCCAGTCTCCCGCAGCACGGCCAGCCCGCGCCGCCTCCCGCGGGCGGCGGGCTCCATCTTTGCCCGGCCTTCCTCGCTGGGCTTCCGCTTCCTTCCCGCCTGCCTCGGGGGCCCAGCTTGCCGCCGCCCTCCCGCTCCCCGGGGCTCCCGCCGCACACCCCAGTCCTCCGGGCTCAGCAGGTTGTCGGTGAAGAAGCGGGTCGGATCCGCGATCTCACTGAGGAGCATCAGCTCCGCCATCTTCCCCCCGCCCCCCGACCCTGAGACGGTTCCCCAGGCCCGCCTCTCCTCGTCCTCAGCTAATCAGTAGACTCTTTAGAAAGAGAGGGACGTCCCGGAAATCCTACGGACCAGTAAGAGACCGGGGTGCTGAGCACATGGCCCGAGAGAAAGGACTGCGCAGGCGAGGCCAATGGGGGCACGGGGAGGAAGCGGTGCGTCCGGGATCTCCGGCAGCGAAGCTGGCGCATGCGCCAAACTCGGGCTGTACACCGGGACCGGCGCATGCGCCAGGTTCGCCCCGGCGACAAGGAGCCTGGGAAATGTAGTTCCAAGCCTTTAAAGGTCCGCAAGTCCCCCAGCTAGTCCTAAATTTAGACCGCTGTCCAAGTCTTCGGAGATGGACAAGTTTCCCCAAAAGAGGCGCACTGAGCCCGCTGCGCTACTTCCCCAGGGAGGCAAAAGCTGGGAATAGGGTACCCTCCCTCTGAGCCTCTAAAAATCTCACAGCACAGACCACAATTTACATGTTCCTGTAAATTCTTTTTTAAGGTTTAACTTTTAATCAGCCAAACATCTTGCGTAGGCCCTGTGCCAGCCCTGCATCCTGTCTCTTCCCCTCAATGACCACTTTTCCCAGCTCCTCCTGGGCTGCGCGGTTTTTGGGATCTACCGCCAGCACCTTCTTGAGATCAGCAGTTGCTTTTTCCAGGTTCCCAAGGGCAGCCTGGGCAACCCCTCTTCGGTATAAGGCCTTTACGTGGCCAGGTTCCCGCTCCAGCACCCGGTCACAGTTTTGGGCTGCCAGCTGGGGCTGCCCCAGCAGCAACTGACAGGCAGCGAGATTGGCATGAAGGACAGTTCGTTCCGGAGGGCCAGGTGGAGGTAAAGTCAATAGCAGCCGAAGAGCCCGTGCGTAGCATCGGGCAGCCCCTGCAGGGTTCCCAGCTCGAAAGAGTTCTGTGCCCCTCGCACGTTCTTCCCTGGCTAAGGCCTCCTTCTCGCTGGTCTCCAGCTCCCAGGAGTCCCGGCCCTGAGTGAAAGAGTCCAGTGTGAGCCTGGCAGGAGGTCCAGAGTGCCCAGGGAGCTGAAGCTCTGCCTCCTCCCCTTGACACATGGATTCCAGGCATTTCTCTATGAGCTCCCCCCAGGTTTCATCCCTCCACGGCCCGACTCCTACAGTTAGCTCTGTCCAGCCCTCCGGCAGCTCTGACCCAAGAGGAAATCCAAAAGCCAGAATCCGGCAACGAGAACCCAGCTTGGGCTTGTCCAAACCGTGGCCACGGATGATGATCTTCTTGACAAAGCTCCCGTCGGGGCAGTACCAGACGTCAGAAGCTTGCAGGGACCCTGGCATCTCACAAGTTGATTCATGAGATTTATCAGAGTCTCCTTCAAGTCCAGCGACCTGGTTTCCAGTCTCATGCAGATTCTCTGGAATTCGATTTGCTGGGTCAGAGCTCACTCCCCGCTCCAAGGTTTCAGCAGGAAGGTCTCTGGGCTGCTGCCTACACGGAGTAGTTGAATCAAGGTTCTCCTGGGGGTTCTTTTGCCATCGTTGCTGCGGTTGAGAGATGTCCTTCTCTCCCAGTGGACTGACTAGTGGTGTCTCCATTTGATTACCTAGTCCCTTTCACTGTGGGTGATCAGAAGAGGTTTTGGTCAGAAAAGGATGGGTCAGAGTCAGGTCAGCACCTGAAAAGAAAACCAAAAACAATGTTAATTAATATTCTTAGATTCCTTTCACTCTTTCTTACTAGCCTCTAGTCCTGAATGTCCATAGTCTGCACCCCCTAACCCACCCTAAACCTGTCTTCCTCAAGCCCCGATTCCATCCAGACCTAATTTAGAACTATAAATTCCACAATTCCCTAGAGTTTAGGTAACCACCCCAACTACGGACACCCGATCGGGTCAAAAACCACCTGAGCGGCCAAAGAGCCTAGCATGGCGGTAAGAACCGGATTATTGGAATCACGTTTGCTTCCGAAGTTACGTGCTTACTGAATATTGTCTTCGGAGTCTTCGACTTGCGAGCAGCAGGGGAGCGATACTGATAACTAACCCGGGAGCCCGCGAGACTGCGAATCTAGTCAAATTCTTGACGGCCAATCAGGAAGAGGAGAGACTCGTTTAGCCCGCCTACTAAGCGTGACGTCATTTCCTCCGCAACCGCGAAGCTCCAGGCCTTAGCAACCGAGCTAAGCCTTGGCATCCAAACTAGGACAAATCGAACTGAACCAAACGGGGTCCAGCTGGCCAGTTCCGTCAGAGTTGGAGAAGTCCTGGAGAGGGAAAGCGGGGCGAATGAGGAGAGAATGGAAAAGGGCTGGGGCGGTGGTTGGTGATGTCGCTCCTGCTCTTTTTTTTTTTTTTTTTTTTTTGTACCAGGGATGGAACTCACAACCTCACGCCTGCCAGGCAGGCGCTTAGGCCACTGAGCTAAATCCCCGTCCCTAGTTTTTGAGACAGGGTCTCGCTATGCGATTCAGGCTAGCCTTGAACTCACTTTGTAGCCCAGGCTGGTCTCGAACTCACAACGATCCTCCTGCCTCAGCCCCCCGAGTGCTGGGATTAAAGGTGTGCGCCACCACGCCCAGCTCGCCCCAGTTCCTTTTATCCTCCAACCTCAGGCCCTTCTGTGCTATCATCCCTGGTTCTGAGATCCCAGCAGAGGACAACTCCTTCGCCCATTCAGTCTGGGAGGCGCCAAGAGCAGCTCTCAGGCCTCTAACTCCCGCCGGCCCTTTCTGTCGGGCAACCCCCTGAGGTTTCCCATTACCCCTCTCCTCACACCCATCATTGGCTTTCAGGTCCCCCTTCCTGGGCTCAGTGCTCTGCCAACTGGAACGTGCCTGCGTGCAGAACCCGAGGAAGCTGTTAAACTGCAGATTCGATTTAGGAAGCCTGAGGTGGAGCCTGTAACTGCATTTCACAAGGTCCTGCGCGATGCTAGTGCGGCTGGGCGTGACCCACAGTCACCTCGTTGCGTTCTCTTCCCGTTCCCTGTCTGTGCCTCTTGGGTTTGTCCTACATTTCGCATTACAGCTGGTATAACCTGCTCCACTGACTGTCGCAGTGCAAAACTAGTGCTCCTCCTGATAGGAAGTGTAGTTCCTTTTTGTGATTCAGCCCGACCGGGTCAGCTGCCTGCTCGGGCTGGGCCACCACAGCTCCTCAGGGAGTGAGAGTCCTCCTCTCACTTTGGCTCCCCTTCAGTTTGCTTTCTTACACTACTGCTGTGCCTCAGAGCGCAAGGACCATGACACCTGGACAGGTGGAGTGACGGCAGCTTTATTGTTAAACCCAGACCTGGGTCAAATCCATCTTCTTAAAGGTGTGGTGGTGCACACCTGTAATCCCAGCACTTGGGAGGCTGAGGCAGGAAGATCACCCCGCAAGTTCAAGACAAGCCTGAGCTATATAATGAATTCAAGACCAGCCTAAACTACAGAGCAAGACCCTGTCTCAAAAACAAACAAAACAAAACAACAACAACAACAAAGCTTGTCCCTGTATTGTGTTAAGCTGTGGCCACTAACCTAGGCTTTTTTGTTTTGTTTTGTTTTGTTTTGTTT
>RJWM01042325.1:0-14433 GCA_004363535.1 Dasyprocta punctata | reverse complement strand
CCAACAACAGGAAAATAACATGACAAAGATAAGTCAATACATATCAGTTATAACTATCAATGTTAATGGTCTCAATTCACCAGTCAAAAGACATAGACTGGCAGAATGGATCAAGAAGAAGATCCAACAATATGCTGCATACAAGAAACACATTCACTGGAAGAAAGATAGCCTCCTTAATAAATGGTGCTAAAAAAAAAAACTGGCTCTATATATGGCAAAGATTAAAAGTGGACCCATATCTTTCACCATGTACTAAGCTAATATCAGAATGGTTCAAAGATCTTAATATTAAAACAGAAACATTAAATGTGCTGGAAGATAGAGTAGGTAAAACTCTTAAAGACATTGGTGTAGGCAAAGACTTTATGAACAAAACCCCAATTACACAAGAACAATCACAAAGCCAACAATTGAGATATCTCCCTACTGAAAAACTTTTGCACAGCAAGAGAAACCACCAACAGAATGAAGAGACAACCTACAACGTGGGAGAAAATTTTTGCCAACTGTTCCTCAGACAAAGGATTTACTATCAAGAACATATGAAGAACACTAAAAAATCAGCCCTCCCAAATTTAAAGACCCAATCAAAAAATGGGCATCTGAGATGAATACACACTTCACAAATAAAGAAATGTGAACAGCAAATAAATATATGAAAAAATGTTCAACATAACTGGTCATTTGAGAGTTGCAAATTAAAGCAACACTGAGATCCCACCTCATTCCAGAAAGAATGGCCACTATCAAGAAGTCAACCAATAACAAATGCTGGAGGGGCTGTGGAGAAAAAGGAACTTTTCTCCACTGTTGGTGGGAATGCAGACTGGTGCAACCACTGTGGAAATCAGTGTGGAGATTCCTCAGAAATCTAAGATTAGAGGTCCCATTCAACCCAGCTATTCCCCTTCTGGATATCTTCCCAAAAGAACTGAAAACATTATTCCACAGTGATATATGTGCACACATGTTTATAGCAGCACAGTTTGTAATAGCCAGATTTTGGAAACAACCTAAATGCCCATTGACTAAGGAATAGATAAAAAAAGATGTGATATTTCCATGAAAAAAAAATGTTCAGCATCATTGGTCATTAGAGAAATGCAAATTAAAACAACACTGAGATCCCATCTCACTCCAGAAAGAATGGCCAGGATCAAGAAAACCACCAATAACAAATGCTGGAGAGGTTGTGGGGGAAAAGGAGCTCTTCTGCACTGTTGGTGGGAGCATAGACTGGTGCAACCACTGTGGAAATCAGTCTGGACATTCCTCAAAAAGCTGGGATTGGAAGTCCCATTTGATCCAGCTATTCCACTTCTGGGTATATTCTCAGGACTGAAAACATCATACCACAGTGATATATGTGCATCCATGTTTATAGCAGCACAATTTGTAATAGCCAAATCTTGGAAACAACCTAAATGCCCATCAACTGAGAAATGGGTAAAAGAGATGTGGTATTTTTATACATGGGAGTACTACTCAGCAATAAAGAAAGATCACATTGAGGCTTTTACAAGTAAATGGATGCAACTTGAGACCATGCTCGTAAGTGAAATAAA
This sequence comes from Dasyprocta punctata, assembly GCA_004363535.1. Taxonomy (NCBI): domain Eukaryota; kingdom Metazoa; phylum Chordata; class Mammalia; order Rodentia; family Dasyproctidae; genus Dasyprocta; species Dasyprocta punctata. Next base: position 12,865 of record RJWM01042325.1, on the reverse strand, counting down.
TCAAATTCACATGTGTAAATAGTGTATTGTCTCCCTAGTATAAGAAACTGAAAGAGTAAATAAGATACAAAACCTTCAGTAAGTATTGTGAAAGGTTAAGAAACTGCTCAAAGGAGAAAAATAACTCAGGGAAAAGGAGAAAAGAAGGAAGGGAAAGGAAAAAAGGTACAAATTTGTACAAACACACTTAAAGTAGCTAAGATGATTGTACTACTGATTCTATTAGTTCTTGGAACAAAATAGTTGACATTCATAGGATTAGATCAATTTTGCATGTTTATATCTGGTAATCTGAGTAACTCTTTTGAGGATAACTATGCAAAATAACAATCTTAGTTATGTTTCTACCACCTTGTTCTGGAATTCTATGTTGTTATTATTTTGGGCTCTTTGTTACTGTTATTCATTTGTCTTTTTTGTTTCTTGTTTTTCTTGTATTTTGTTTTGTTTTGTTTTTCCCTCTAGTACAGAAAGAAGAGATGTACATGCATAGACTTATACATGCCTAGAACTTCTCCTAAAGTGCTTACAAGAATTGATTTTATTACATGTGATGGTATGAACAGTTACTTTGAAGAAAACAGGACATTATGGTAGCCATTGCTGATTTCCTATAATCTTGGTTTGAAGTCCAATAATGTTTTTATTCTTTGTTTTGATTGGTTTTAATCTGTTCTCTATTATTTTATTTCAGTATGTGTGAAGGTATGGACAGCTATTTTGAAGAGAACAAGAGACATTATGGGAGCCATTGTTGATTTTCCTATTGTCTGGTTTTGAAGGCCAGTAATGCTTTCATTCTTTTGTTTTGATTGGTTTTATACTATTTTGTTTTGTTTGAAGATATGGACAACTCTTTAAAAAAAAAAAGACATTATGGTAGCCACTGTTGATTTTCTGTTGTCTTGTTTTGAAATCCTGTGTTCTGTTCTGTTTTGTTTTGTTCTCCTTAAAATTAAAAAAAAAAAAAGATGTGGTATTTTTATACAATGAAGTACTACTCAGCCATAAACGATAAACTAGAGACTTTTGTAGGTAAATGAATGGAACTTGAGACCATACTCATTAGTGAAATAAATAAGACACATGTGTAAACATTGTATTGTTTCATTAGTGTGAGAAGCTGAAAGAAAAATATACATATATGTGTATGTATATGTATACAAAAAATAATTAACATAGTTATACTACTGATTTCTCTGAGGTCACTGAAGGGAAAGAGTTGTGCTGGTTTTGTTCAGACAATTTAATGCAGATGTCTTGTGCTCCAGGTAAATAATTTGGGAATGACAATACTCAATGTAAGTACCATTGTCACTCCCTGATTGATGTGTTTTGAAATTTTGTTGTCTTCTTCTTCTCCTTCCTCCTCCTCCTCCTCCTTCTCCTCCTCCTCCTCCTCCTCCTCCTCTTCTTCTTCTTCTTCTTCTTCTTCTCCTTCTTTCTTTTTTCTTTCTTTTTATTCTTGAAATAAAATGAATTTTTAAAAAAAGAAAGCATGTGAAAGACAAAAAAAGATAAGCCATATAATGTCATACTTGTCAGCACATCATTCACAAAAGAGCAGTGCCCAGATGATATTGATTTAAGTCATATGAAGCTAGCTAGCATTTTTATGTCAAAGATAGTCAAATACCAGCAATTTCATTTTAAGCATTCCTATGAAACATGAAGAAACTCTTATATTTATAAGAATATTTTATATTCTTTTAATCATTAAGGCAAATAACAGAAAAATTAGCCAAAGATAATGTACAGAAGAGGAAATCTAAGTGACCAATAAATATAAGAAATGTGTTCAATTTCATTAACATCCAGGTAAAGTTAAATTAAAAACATAGTAAGATGATACAAGTGGAATTCATCATAGCAAAAAATTAAAAAGTCTGACTATACTAAGTGCTGGTAAGGATGAGGAACAACGAGAATTCTCCTACATTTCTGGTAAGTGTGTAAACTGGTTCAACCACTTTGAAAAACATGCACACAATAATAAAGATGAAATATACCACTAACACCTGCACCATTGCACCCAAGTACACAAATTCATCACACCTGGGTACACATATGCACAAAAAAGGAGTATAGATGTATTATTTATAAAATCCCCAAACTAGAAACATTCCTGATGTCCAATATTAGTAGGCTGAGTACACAAATTACAAATCCCAGAGTAGAAAATCACAGATCAATGGACAACCCTTAGATCCACAAAACACTAAGGTTCAAAACAGGCAAAACCAATCTATACACTTTAGGAATACAAACACAGAGAGCAACATGGGTCATTATGTATAAGGGAGAAAGTGAGGTGGTTGCTTTAGGAGATTCAGATAACCGGGGCAGTGAACTATTTCTTGGCTTGCCGATATACATATTTGCTTTTTAATTATTCATGCAACCATACTTACATATCTAATGTTCATATTTATGTTACATTTGACAATTAAAAAGAAAAATAACTCAAAATTTTGTCAGGGTCAAAGATCTGTGGACAAATCTTAAAGACAAACATGAAAATTCCATTGGTGAGGTGTAGTATCCGGGTAGCCGGTCATAGATCATAATCTGACTTCAGAATCAAAAATGATGTGAATCAAATCTAAAGAAGACAACTAAATGACCACCTCTTTTATGTAATAAGTCCCTGTTTTAAACCAAAATTGTGGCACAGGGCATTCTATTAGTACTACAGGCAAACTCTAAGCACCAATCATATACTCTAAGAAATGCAGCAAACTCTTAGCACAGTCCCCCAAATTAGGAACTACTGTTGGGGCACAATTATAATGTAGGAACACATTTATAAGATGGCAAACTTACAGACATTTCATGATCAATTAGAGGTTTCTGGCCAAGTTACTGTCCTGCTATTTTTGCTAAATTCAATTGACCCTGACGGTGTCTACAGCCCAGCTGCATGTCTCTGATGAGCACTGAGTCAGAGTAATTGCCTGTACTTCAAGGCACCCTGGCCTAATTCAAGGCCCCTCCCCAGAATGTTCCTATATTATGGTAATGCCCTTAATTGTGCTCATTCTGTAAGGCCCTCTCCCTGGAACATTTCTATATTATGGCAATGCCTTAAATGTGCTTATCTTGTAAGGGCCCTCTCCCCTTGTTCCTGGAGTGTTTCTGTTGATTCAAGACTAGCCCACCTGTCAATATATGACTCAATGTATGTAACCAATTATGTAACATTTTGTCACTTGCTTTGTACCTCCCACTTCTAAATTCTATATAAACTAAACTTTTCCTAAATTCAGAACTGTTGCTTTTGAGGAATTATCCCTGCAACAGTCCACTGGTGTGAAGATCCAACAGTCTGCTGGTGGAAAAATTAAATGTTGCCTTTTTATCTCCTTGGTGAAAAGAGTCTTCCTTTCGGTTTGGTTTGGCTTGGTTTGGCTTGGCTTGGGACTTTTCCCACAACACCACAACTTACCGTTGTGGAGCACCACTTTCAAGGAAAAGGAAGTAAAACCAACATCAGCGATGTCACTTGTACCACAAAGGTTTGAAACCAGAAAGAACAGAAAGTGCAGTAAATAAAGCTGAGGCCAGACATGAAGACTAACAAATGAAGAACAGAATCTCTGGGAAAGTTTCAATTCCCATCCATGGCTGGATCCATAAAGGATCATGTGGTTTAGAGGTGGGATAGGAGGAATTAAAAAACTTAGTGCTACTCTCTGTGGACTGAGGGGACACATGTCATGCCATTGAGGGGAGGTCGGCATATGGCCTTGTGCCTGCCTAAAGTAGATAGGCATTACAGTATACATAGATTTGCCCAGTGAACCCCAAATCAGACTGGCAGGGTTTTCAATCTCATAAAAGTTGCACTACCAGGACACGAGGTGGCGCTGTCTATATTCAGCGGGTGGGAGGCGGGGCTTAAAGCGCTAATAGCCTAGTTTGTTCCTCATTGGCTGATAGAGCATGATGGGCGGGAAGCTTGTCCATTAGCGAAGAGGATATGGCTACACCTACAGAGAGGAAACTCCCCGAAACACGGTGGACCTTTGATCGCCTAGTCCTGAGGCCGCAGGACTGGAGCTAGGGACCGGGAGCAGAAGTGGCGCTGACGCGGATGCCACAGGACAGGGCCTCAAGTGACACCCCCTCCGGTGCCCTGGACCCCATCGCCCTCCCAGGTGTCGCCCCGCTGGGCAGGACCTGACCTGGGCACTCTTTCTCTTCCTCTCACCTCGGGATCAGGCTGGAGAGAGGCGCGTTCCCTCCGCCCCGCAGCTGCCCCCCGCAGGGACCAGGTGTCGCCTTGCCCGTTTGCTCTTGCTGTCACTCAGACTGGGTCCCTGCGGACGCAGATGGCCCCCAACCGATCTGCGGGGCAGCGCTGTGCTCCCTGGCGAGGCACCCTGTGACCCTGCCTGCTGTATACTTGGCTTTCTGTGGCAGCCTGACCCTCCCAGCCCAGCAAGTTGCGGACGCCTTGTGATCAGGGGTTTGCACTTCCTGGCAGGCGCCCTGCCGCAGCCTGATCTTCCCTGTTGGAAACGTCCTGACTAATGGCTGTCCCAGCTCAGCCTGACTCCTAGGTCAGGCTGGTTCTCTGCTCTGGTCCAGAATACAATGAGCCTCCCATAGCCTGGGAAAGGGTCTCGCTGCCGGCAAGTGACACAGAACTCCTTTGGGATTCAGAGTCTGGTCAGGGCAGTCTTGCCCACCATTCTAGACCGAGGCTTTCTGCCTGAAGGCAGAACAAATAGATTGAACAAATGGACTGAATTTAAGTGCTCAGAATAGAAGATGTGAGAGCAATTAGGCTGTGCCCTGGGGACTCTGTGTCTGAGGCTTCTTCCTAGCAGAGCGTGTGGGCAGACTGGAGGACAATAACAAGAGAAAGTTGGGAGAAAGTTTCAGCAGACATACTCACTTGTGACCACCAGGAGCAAAAGGACCCAGTCCCAGCTTCTGGTTTCAGAGAGGAGCACTGGGAGTTAGTTCTCCATGGACTAAGCTGAGAAGAGCAAAGAGTGCCAGAAAGTATCTGCACCAAAGCATGAGTGTGCCCCAACATCCCTACCTCCAAATGCAGCTTTTCCAGATGAAGAGGTGACCCCAGGAGAAGGGAGGTGCTGTGTTCTTAGCCACCTGTTTGGTTTCCTTCCTCCATGCTCACATAGGGACTCAGATATGCTGGGTGCTTCCTTCCCCATTCAGGCCCCCTCCCCTGCCCCCTCCCCCGAAGCAGGCTGGCCTTTGGGGGCTGCATTCACGGGCATGGGTTCAACTCAGGCTGTCAATGGCCTTGGCAGGTGAATGACATCAAAGTATTCACTCCCCTGCCTTTTTCTGTGCCGTCCAGCATGACCCTGTGCTGCCAACAGCCACAGATCTCGTCAGGTCCTGCAAGTCTCACCTGCTGTAGTAACCACCATCACCACCCTGCCTCTTCCCATACAGTGAGGAAAATGGCTTCAACTGCTCTTGGCCTCATCTTTGTAAATAATGTCTTTATTATAGTTTAGATCCAAAATGCATCCCCAAAGTCTTGTGTGTTTGGAAGATGTTTGGATCTTGATGCTATATTCATCATCGAATCCAACCATGGATGAGTTTATAGCTGCACGTGCTGTTAGGAGGCAGGGCCTGATTGGAGGTGGGTATGGCCTAGAAGGATGTATTCTTGTCCCCTCTCTTCCCTTCTCTCTCTACTTCCTGGCTGTCATGAGGTGAGCAGCTTTCCTCTGCCAAGCCCTTTGCCTTGCCATTTCTGCCTGTGCATTGAACCCACTGGGAACTCTTCTTTAAGTTGCCGGTGTCAAGTATTTTGTCCTAGTGACAGGAAACTGACTAATGCATACTTCTTTAAACTTTCTTTGTTGTACATTCCAAGAATGTCATCTATTTCTTAATAGGACCCGAAAGGACACACTTCTTTCCCTTCAACCTTTGTCTCCTTTGAACCTAGAACCACCTCCATTTATTGTACAAACATACAAACTGAATTCCTTGGTATGCCCGTCACTAAACTAAGCACCAGGATGCACAGAGCAGAAACCAAGTTACAGCCAGTCTAAGGACTGGGTGGTGGAAGCAAGGATGAAGGTCACTATCAGGTCACTATCAGACAGGGGCCCAACCAGGAAGGAAAATGATCAACATAAGCATCAGAGGCAGAGGCTGTCAGGAAAGGGCAGAGTATGAGATGTTCCAGACCATGGAGGTGTGCAGGGACCACAGAGGCACAGGTAGCAGGTATCACAAGGACTGGTGCCAAGGCAGGCCACCAAGGTCTACATGAGCCAACACATCCCTGGGTATCAAAGCAGGGCAGCCAAAAATCAGACTTCCATTGTGGAAAAGCCACTCCAGTTGGGATGGAGAGATAGAGGGGGCAGGTTAGGGAGCAGGGAAGCCAGCGGGGTCCATTGCATGGATTTAGGTCAAACAAGGAATCCGTAAGTCAAAACAACAACAGGGCAGTGGCCTGGAGAAGATAAATAGAGGAAATTGTAGGGTGTGGCTGGAAGGGAAGAAGGACTCCTAGATATCCCATCAGAGTGGACCTCGGTAGCATTCCCCATGACACAGGAAGGAGCACAGAGCCCTGTGGAATCAAGATATTCTGCCCAGAGTTTGTTGAATCTGAGGTACCTGAGGGAGAACTGGCCCAATGAAAATGCCATAGAGCTGGAGCTTAGAAGGGTCTGGCAACTAAAGGTATGCGTTGAATCCCCATTTTCAAATGCTGGACCAATGACATAAAATAGAGCACAGATTACTTCCCAACATGCCCAAGCTGTTCGTGAAGTAGGTCAATGGACAGCCACGATAATGCTGACCATTGGTGCATGCTGCCGGGCACTTGACTTGGTACTTCATGCTGAATACTTTTGATATAGGGGAATGAAACTCCCAGCCTACTAGATGTCTGGTAGGAGTTCATGTTCTCTAAAATCAAAGAATGAATTTCAGGAACAATAGTGGTTAAGAGCAGAATATATTTATTGAGAGAAAGAAAACTTCTGTCTGAGAGAGAACAGAAGGGGTCCCAAGTGGATTACCAAAGACTCTGTCTTTTCTAGGAATTTTATAAAGCAAAAACCATGAGATGAGGTGGGTCCAAAGTGGGGGAAAGTGGGTACTCGCAAGGCAGGTGGGCATGAGGTGGGATAGAACTATAGTGAACCAATAAGATTAACTGTTCAGGTAAAATTGATTAAATCAGGGATAAATGGGGAAGTGAGTCACATAGCAAGGGAGCATGCTTAAAGAGCAGTGACTCTTTCTGTAGGGGGTTGGAATGGTGACTCCGGGCTTCCTCAAGGTGATAGAGACCTATTTAGAATGTCAAGTCTTAGGATGTAGGTGTATTTCTTTGATCTTTTGTCTTGAGGTCTGGCCTACAGTGGGAGGTGACTGTCTCCTCCAAGGCTACAAGATATCTGGTCTTCTGCACTGGCTCCTTCAAGAACCCATCCCTGTCTGACTGCCTATAATATTTCTAATTAACTCAGCTGCCTATAACACTTTGACTTCATTTATTAGAGCCTCACAGCACCCTAGGTGGCTCTGGTTTGAGAACCTCAGGCTCAGAGTTCAGTCACCTGCCCCAGGGCCACACAGCTGTAAAATGTCATTCCTGAGAACTAAATCTGGAAAATCTAACCTCTGACCCTGGACTTTTTCTTCATCATTTCAGTGAATAAACACCTCAGCTACTTAGCCTATACCAGGGCTTTATTTTTTGACAGCAGGTAGTCCTTTTGTAGCAGAAAATATCCCCCAGCCAGTCCATTAGTTGCCCAAATTACAGTTCCTGTTACAGTTCCTGTAACTACCATCTCATAGAAACAGTTGGTCACTGCAATGCATAGCTGGTCACTATGATGCATATTGTAAGAACCAGTCAAAGACAGTGTACCTCTATATTTCTCCCTTTGCAACTCCATAAAAACTTCCCTCCCTGAGCCTTCAAGACCTTATATTTTGGGAATGATCCCAATCAGTGCTTGTGAATATAAAATAAATCTGCCTCCAGATCCTAGGTGCTGTTTTGGTGTTTCTGTTTGCCATTGCACTTAAAGGCAAGGCTCAAATTAACTTTCTCTTCCACCTGTCCACTCTCAGGTCTGTGTTGTTGTCGAAAGAGCCCTGAGCTTTTTCTCCCACCTCTGGGGGATGAGGCCAATACAGAGTGAGAAGCCTCTTTGGCTAATGCTGAATGAATTCCCAACACCTTTCTAAACGATCAGCACTTCTAACGGCATCAGCAGCTGTCAGAAAATTCAGTCTAGGGTGGCACACGTGTCATAAGAAATAAGTACACAAATGCTGTTATGTAAGTCCCAGTTGAAATGCTCCACGGGCTCCATGTTCCCTCTGGGATGGAGTGTGAGGCCCCCATCTCCTCCAACTCCTGCATTCTTCCCAGCTGCCCGCCTGCTTCCACCCCATGCAAAACACGCGCAGGTCCTAAACTCACCACCAAGGGGCACCCTTGTGCCTTTTCTACCCTTAGGTTTTACACGAAAGTTTTCAGACATAAGAAAAACAAACAAACAAAAAACAATTTACGTTAAATGTTCACTTGCCGTTAAATGTGGAAAAGGTGGCGGCCTATGCAGGAAAGCTGGGCAGCCCCTTTCAGTCACGGGCTGCACAGTTGTGGGTCCCAGGCTTACTGTCCTGTCCCACTTGCAGAAGCCTCTTCTTCCCACAGTCTGGAACCAATGCCTTCCTGGTCCCGAAAGTTGAGTCAAGCCCCAGAGGACCATGGTGGAACTAACAGCAGGTTGTTGGGGGTTGGTCTTCTCAAAAAGAGAGAAAAGGTGGTGAGACACGCCACATCCGCCCTTTGGGAAGACTTCCTGGTCGTTTGTACGAGATAGATAGAGACATATAGAGAGATGGACAAAGATCGAGATTGAGATAGAGATACGGGGATATGACCAAGCTGTTCTCAGCTTTCCTCCCAACCTTTTAAAATTTTTACTATATCTAGACATTGTAGATGTAAAGAGGTTTCTGACCTATGCTAAAGTAGTTGGAAAAATCACTTATCTTGTAAATGCCCCTGCATTCGTACACACCTGTAATCCCAGCACTCTGCGAAGCTGAAGCAGGAGGATCACAGGTTTGAGCCCAGCCTGAGGAACTTAGAGACTTAGCAGGATAAAATCTCAAAAATAAAAAATAAAATAAAAAGGGCTGAGGACGGAGCTCAATGTGAAAGCCCTGGATTCAATCCCGAATACCAAAAAAAAAAAAAAAAAGTAATAATAATAATTCTGGAAGTGACTTTTTGAAATGCAGTTGTTTTCTCTAGAAGCAACACTTGCTATGTCCAGCAGGTCTAGAGTCTAGGGGTCCCCAGACCATCCTCACTGACCTTCTCTCTTTAACACAGAGAGAGAAAGGAGTCAGAGAAGACCAATGAAAACTTTACTGCAGAAACTTTATTGCTGGTACTGCCGTGCAAGAAGCAGTACAAAGCCACACCAGGGAAGGAGCCGGGGTGCTCAGGGTTGAGGCAGTGCCAAATCAGGGGGGCTGTGATCCTGTTTTATTGGATAGGGGTCCTGTCTCCACCCACCTTGAGGTTTGACACTTGGTTACACAACTTGTTACTAAAGGCCAGAGCAAGTGGGCTGATAGGGGAATTTGGAAGGGAAATTTTTGTTTGCTTCTTTCTTTCTTTCATTTAGGGAAGCGTTTAGGGAGGGGTTTAGGGAGAACCGTGTAGCTACACAGAGGCGGCATCAAAGCCACAAACTCTCTGCTGCTAGCTGAGACGAAGAGGCCTCTGAAAGGGTTCCAGTCCCTAACCTGATCCCACCTAAGAATCCCACTGTCCCTACACATTCATCAAGGTTTGTTCAGAGGCTTAGAGGACCTGGAACAGAAAACTGTGAGAAGGAGAAGAAGCTCCTGTACCAGGCTAGCAGAGGATGTTTTTGGTATTATAACCTTTGTTTGGTGCCATGCATTGTATTCCTCATTATCATAGCCTCATCTTTATCATATTCTCATATCTTCATTATCATTTCCTCATTATTATATCTTAACAGTACCAAGTACTTTTTGAAATATCCTGTGTTTCTCAATGTTCTCAAGTGCCTGATGTAGGTTAAAAAATAGAAGCAGTGAAATAGTACATTTAGTAAATTTTCTTTTGTTAAAACTCACAGGGACCTGGCATGATGGTGCACACCTGTGACCCCACACTACTCAGGAGGCTGAGGCAGGAGGATTGCCATGAGTTTGAGACCAGCCTGGGCTACATTGTGAACTTGAGAGCAGCCTGAACTACATAGTGAGACCCTGTCTCAGAAAAAAAAAAATAAATAAATAAATAAACCTCACAGGAAGTGTTATTTTGCTGTGTGTGTAGTGTGTGTAAAGGACAAATGCGTCTTAAGTGACACCATCTATTCTTCCCAGATGTTACAGAGATTGCCAGTGTTCAACAAAAGTAGAGCTAATAAACTAATAAACCAATAAATTTGGTACATTTTGTATTAAAATATCAGTGGTGCTGTAAAAATAAATGTCTGAACATATGAATGCAAAATTTTGGATTAAAGTTCCTAGGAGATGTTGTCTTTCGGCAATTTGACCATTCTGGCCCCCAGGGGGTCGGTGGAGAAGAGAAAAGGGATAGGCCAGAACGTTCCTATTTTGGAGACACTCAAATTACAACTCTTGTTTCATCATACAGTTTATTCAAGGCAATCAGGTATGTGCCATGGACAAACTGAGCCCTTCCTTGAAACAGTCTCATCTAGATGTTTAGAAGTCCCTATATTAAACTTAAAGGTAATAAAATGTCATTCTGTAAAGATCTTTTTTGCTAAAATTCACATGAAATGTTGTTTTTTGGGAATGGAATTGTTAAAGTGCCTCTGTGCCCAGTGTGGTAGCATTGGTCCCATGGCTTGGAGGAGGGAGAGCAATTACAAAAGGTCGCAAGTCGGGGTGTTTGTGCTGGACATATTCAGACACATTTTTCTCTGCATTCCATGAGCTTTGTTTTGCTGTGTATGCAGTGTATATCATGGGCAAATAAATCCAAATTTGAAAACATCTACTCGCAAGATGTTAAGAAGGTTGGCATTGAACAACACAGTAGTCGATAAAATCAGCACACAAGTGGTACCTTGGTTCAAAAACTTAATTTTTTTCCATTATTCTAGTCTCAAACTTAGTTGATCTCGAACTGAATCAAATTTCCCCATAAGGTCAACACTAAACCTAACTATTGAATTTGATTCAGTTCTCCTGCAATTTGGCTTGCAACCAGAATCAAGAAAAAAAATTAAGTTTGTGAACTGTGGTATCACTGTATTTTGTATAGCATTGTTAAAATTCTTAGGAATTATATGAAAAATCTTGTTCTTGACATTTAGACATATTTAATACATTTAGAAGCAAGAGTAGTATACAGATACTTTTTGCAAATAGCTTTTAAAAACTGACAGGAAATGTGCTTGGAAATAGAATCATTAAATTTCCTCTACAGATAGTACACTGTTGGTACTAGTTCAGCGAGTTGAGAGAGGTAGGAGGAGGGGAATTACAAAAGGTGTTTTGTTAGTATATCTAAAAAAGTTCAGCTTTATCCATTTTCTTTATGTTATATGCAGTTCATTTGACTTTGCTATACTGCACATATGGTGTACATAATGGGCAAATGAGTCCTAATTTTATTATATCGAGTCACTAGATATCAAAGAGGTTGCCAATATATGACAAAAGTAGAGCTATTAAAGTAACAAACTGTTCACATTTTGTATGGAAATTCACAGAAAAGCTATCTTCTGAAAAGGATTTTCATTAGTGAAATCATAACTTCACCTGTAGTGTAACATGTGCCAGTATCACATGTGATATGAGAAAGAAGGAACCAGAAGAGATGAAGGGTTTGAGGTCAAAATGTTCCGTCTTAGGATACAGTTTCAGATATAACCATCTTTACTTGTATGTAGTTTACTCGACTCTTCTGTGTAGATAGTGGACAAACGAACCCATACTCCAAAAATCTAATCTCTCTCGCTGTTTAGATGTATAAAAATATGTTAAAAGTAGAAGCAGGAAATGACTCATTTTGTAGATATCCTCAGGGAAGAAACAAAAGTGGGAAGGGCTCTCATCAAAGTGCAAGACTGACCACTACCCCTTATGTCTCTGCTTTTTTTTACTTTGCTGCATATACGTAGCTGCATGTGAAGCACAACAGAATCCTAATTTACAATATCTCGTCTTTCCAGGTATTAAAGGGGTTACCAGTATGTGACAAAAGTAGTTAGTAAACTAGCCTGCTGATACATTTTGTGTTAAAGTTCATAGGAAAGACTGTCTTTTTTTTCCTTTATTTTTGTTAATACATGTTGGCAGTACAGAATTATCACATTCATCATGGGGAATTTATACATGTACATAACACATCCTAATTCTTTTTTTTTTTTTTTTTTGCGGCCCCGGGGATTGAACTCACAGCCTTGCGCCTGCCAGGGCAGGCGCTTAAGCCACTGAGCCAAACTCCCGGCCCTGGTTTTTTTTGAGGCAGGGTCGCACTATGTAGCTGAGGTCGGCCTTGCACCGCGTTGTAGCCCAAGCCGGCCTCAAACTCACAACGCTCGGCCTACCTCAGCCTCCTGAGTGCTGGGATTAAAGGCGTGCGCCACCACGCCCGGCTAACACATCCTAATTCTTTTTCTTGTTTTGCTCTTTCCCTCTGTCTTGGTTATTCTTTTCTCATTGCTGGGACAAAATACCTGACACCCAAAGTTAAAGAAGGAAAAGTTTATTTAGTGCACAGTTTGTAGAGGTTTTAGTCCATAAACAGCTGGTTTTATTTAGTCAATAAAGGCAGGGTGGCATGGCATAGGAGCAA
>RJWM01042324.1:0-14437 GCA_004363535.1 Dasyprocta punctata | reverse complement strand
CAAAACAAAACAAACAAAAAAAAACTGGCCATTGTTCTCATTAGCAAGGGAGGGAGCCTGCAGAGGCCAAGAGCCTGGCCTATTACAGGACAAAAATGGACAGAATGACCAATCAGGGATGGGACAGCTGCTGTGAAAGATGCCTTATTTGATTCGCACAAGGAAACTTCCCAAGCCAGTGCACTTTCCCCTCCCAGCCCTTGGAGGAGAAGCACTCACCTAGCAGGGCTTTGGGCTTTAGTTTGCTGACCTGTAGGGAGACCAATAGTGCAAAAGTGTGACATCCATACAGACTCCCTCTCACCCTTTCGGCTCTACCCTGTGCTCAGAAAATCCTTACGTGGACCAGGGAAGCAGAGAAGGGCTATCTACATCAGTGAAGGGCTTGGGTCTCACCAGGTCACACCTGTCCTGTTGTCTTTGCCAGCAAATTCTAAGACAATCTCTTCCGATCTGTTGCTCCTTCGTCCCTGTTCTCCCCCTTTGCTTCTCCCCGCCACCCCTGAATTCCTTGCTTATCACCACCTACCTACCTATTTGTACTTTTCGGCAGTCAACCCCCCCACACTCTCGTGCCTGGTCTTACAGATGGTTTTACAGCACTTCTGAGTGCTGGCCGGTTTTGCCCTGGCTCAATTAGTTTCATGTTAAAATCAGGTTTAAAGTTTTGCTGTTACCATAGACTGTTTCTTTCCCACCTCTTTGCTAGTTTTCTTCCTCTTACTCTATGAGTGAGTGGTCTTGTCCTCCTTGTTGAAGACCAGTTGACTGTATATTTGGGCTTTATTCTAGGCTCTCTATTCTGTTCCGTTGGACTGTTTGTCTTTATGCCAATCTCATGCTGCTTGGATTACTGTGGATTTAAAATGTTTTGAAATAGGAAATTAAGTCCTTCATATTTGACTGTTTAGAGTTATTTTGAAAATTCATATGAATATCAAGATGAATTTTTCACTTCTGTAAAAAATGCCATCGTGATTTTCAGAGGGATTGTATTGAATTTGTACACTGTTTTGAGTAGTGTGGTTATCTTTGTATATTAATTCTTTTAATCTATGACTATGGGATGGTTCCTATTTGTGCATTCTTTAATTTCTTTCACCAAGGTTTTGTACTTTGTATTCAGTGTACAAGTCTTCCACCTCCTTGGTTGGGTTTTTCCTAAGTATTTTATTTCTTGATACTATAATAAATGGAATTGGATTCTTAAACTTTGCTAAATCCATTCATTCTAACAATATTTTGGTAGAATCCTTAGCTCTTTTTTTTTTTTTTTTTTTTTAACAGTCCTGGCAATTGAGTCTAGAATCTCAGGAATGGTAAGCATGTGCTGTCCCACTGAGCCATATCCTCAGTAGTTTTAAAATTTTAAAATTTTGAACAGGATCTGTCTAAGCTCCCCAGACTGGCCTCAAACTTGGTATCCTTCTGCCTCATCCTCCCAAGAAGCTGGGATTATAGGAATGTCTTACCATGCCTGGCAGATCTTTAGCTTTTCAACACATAAGATCATGTCTCTTGCAAACAGGAAATTCTACTTCTTTTATTCCAGTTCGGGTGCCTTTTATTCTGTTTGCATCCCTAGTTGCTCTGGCTTGGACTTTCAGTACTGCTTGGAATACAAGTAGTGAATGTGGGCAACCTTGCCTTATTTCTAATCTTAGGTACAAAGCTTTCAGACTTTCACCATTGAGTGATATTAACTATGGATATTTAATAAATGACCTTTATTATACTGAGGTCATTCCCTTCTTGGCTTGTTGGATTTTTTTTATTATGAAAGAGTATTGAATCTTGTCCTTTTTCTGAATCAGTTGACATGATCAGATAGTTCTTGTTTTCCTAATCGGTGAATGTGGTTTGTTACACTGACTGATTTTTCAAATTTTTTATTTATTTATTTTTGTGGTGCTAGGGATTGAGCCAGGGATCTTGTAAGTCCCCCTCTAGCTCTTGGCTTATGTGTGTGTGTGTGTGTGTGTGTGTGTGTGGTACTGAGCCAAGGGTTTTCATACTGAGTTAACTTCCCGGCCTTTCTTCTTCTTCTTTTTTTTTTTTATCTTGGGTCAGGGTCTTATTAAGTTGCAATCCACTAGCCTCAGCCTCAAAGTGCTGGGATTACGGGCATGTGCTACCACACCTGGTTCTTGACTGATTTTTGTGTTGAACCATCTTTTCATTTCAAGGATGAACCCCGCTTGGTCATGATGTATAACCCTTTACATGTGCTGTTGAATCTGGTTTCCTAGTATGTTATGGTGCATGCCTGTAATCCAAACCATTCAGAAGTCAAGGCAGGAAGATTGTAAGGTTGAGGACAACCCTGGCAATTTAGCAAGATCCTGTCTCAAAATAAAAAATAAAAAAAGCCTGGGGATGTATTTCAGCAATAGAGCATTTGCCTAACATGTGTGAAGCTATGGGTTCCATCCCTAGTACCACCAAAAATGAAAAAAAAAAGTTTTTAAGTGCAGTCTGATGCTGCTGGGGAAGATACAATCATGTACAATCACAACTTTACAGATTTATAGCTTCTCACGAGTTGAGTTCTTAAACCCTGGCTCCTGTTTCCTCAATATTAGACTTCCTCTTCAAGTCTCTGACCATCTTCCTCACTCTTAAGGAGCAACCCCTGTTGTTTCTGTTCTGTAATGAGTTTAGAATTTTTTCTCATATCATTGTATTTACTAATTTTTTAATTCATGATTATTGGCCTTTGTCCTACTTAAGAAGACAATAAAATAATTCCATGTTATAGAATACTGTCACTTTTTCTTTCTTTTTTTTTTTTTTTTTTGGTACCAGTGATCGAACTCATGACCTAGTGCTTGCCAGGCAGGCACTTAGGCCACTGAGCTAAATCCCCAGCCCTTCTTTTTTATTTTTGAGACAGGGTCTCACTATGCAGTTCAAGCAGGCCTTGAGCTCACTTTGTAGCCCAGGCTGGTCTCTAACTCACAATGATCCTCCTGCCTCAGTCTCCCAAATGGTGGAATTAAAGGTGTTCACCACCATGCCCGGCTTTTTTTTTTTTTTTTTTTTTGGATAGCCACCCACTTGTTCTAGCACCACCGATTTAATTATCCATGTTTTCCCTTCAGTGAGAAATATTACCTTTTAATCTACTAAATTCCCACATATATTTGAGTCTGTTTGCATCTTACATTTGTTAGGGTTTTTTTTAAAATTTTGTTAGTTTATGTCTGTATTAATATGCCAGTTTTGCATCTTCTTAATTTTATTGGCTCAGTGAATTATAAGAGCTAATGCTCATTGCATTTGCTAAGGTAGGACGTAGTTTGAATGCATCACATCTAGTCATCAGCACAGCCTTACAAAGGTGTTGTTCTTATCCCCCTTTTATCTATAAGGAAGTTGAACATTCATGCCATGGTACGTTTGTATTATGGTGCTACATTTCCAGCAACCAGAGCAAGAAGCCCAGGTTTGACATCAGGCCACACAGACTCTGTGCTCTTCGCTTTGGTTCTTTAATAGCTGATGAAGCAAGTTTCCTCTTAATGGAAAATTTTTAAAAGAATTTCAAATCAATTTTGGAGGATGCTGGGGTGTAAACTATTAACGCCACTAGTCCTAGTCTCTTTGTTAATCTGTGGTTGTATACATCCAAATTTCTCATGGGCATCTCTATTCTGATGCCATATAGGCATTTCAAATATAGCATATCCCAGACTATATGGGTAATCTTTGCTCTTCAAATGTGGTCTTCCTTTTGTGTTTCCTATTTTTCTTGGTAGTTTCATCATAGCCTTTCTCACCCAAGTTGAAAATATGGTGAATGTTTTCATTCCCATGCCTGCACATCAGCATAATCACTAAATCCCAAATATTTTGCTTCTTAGACTTTCCCAGGACCAGGCCCTTTCCTTGCACATGCAGTAGCACTGCATTAGACTGATCCAGCCTGGCTCACCTCCAGCCCACGCTCTGCACACTGAGGGTGTCTTCACAGCAGGATATTGAGGTGGTCACTTTGTTGCTTCACATTTCCTCTGGGCCAGAGGCTCTGGGAGTAACTTACAAGGTCTTCTCTTCTCTCCTACTTCTGCACTGAGGTACTTAACAGTTCTTATAATGGAGTCTTCTCTTGGTTGACCAGTGACTGTCAACCAAGGGTTGACCACTACCCTTAGCTGTTGTCTGGTTCTTTCTATTCTTTGCGGATTTTTTTTTTTTTAACAGATTTTACTTCCTTTGAGAACTCCCTGACTCTCCTTCCTCTAACCTTTTTTAGCACTACCATAGCTCTTTCCTAATGGGCAAGTAGCCCTTGAGGCACAAGCCCCACCACTACATGTCACTCCCTGCCCCTGAGTTCCTTAAAAAGCAGTCTGTATGCTTTATCTATATTTTATTCTCCAGTATCAAGCCAGGTCCTGGAATGTGAACACCGGCCTTTTCCTTCCTGAGCTGAGCCAAACTCCTGTTCCTTCTGCTGTCTCATTACTTTCCCCAGAGATGACCCTTCTTCTCTGTGAACCAAAAAATGATGATTTGAAAGAAATGACTAAATCAAAGGGGAAGTACTGTATTAGCAAATGATCAGATTCTGTGGGCAGGGGTTAGTGTTTCTCAAACTTGATCCCACGCACACCCCACTTGTTACAGCTGGAAATTCCCAAGCACAGGCCCAGAGCATGACTCCACGGGTTTGAGGTGAGCCCGACAGGGATCTGCATTTTAAAGAAGCATCACAGATTTTGATGCAGGGAGGTTCTCAGAAATATTCTGCTGGGAAGCTTGGGAGAGATCTGATCCTGAACCACTTACCTTTCTTTCTCTGCCACCCAAGGAAGACCATCAGTCCCACAATCGTGGTTATGAGTGCAATGGCGGCAGCCACCGTCGTCCCCACTATAGCTCCAAGACTCAGGGGCTGAGGCTCTGAGCTCTTTTTTTCTCCTGTGAATTTGAGACCAGCTGTGGTAGTTTCAGAGGCCACCCAAGTGGGTCTCTGCATGGTGATCTTAGCTGTGGAGAGATGAGAAATAAGCAGACCTTCTGCTGGAGAGGTGGAGGTATCTGGGTGAAGGTGTGGCATCTTTTTCACTAGTTTCAGGGAACAAGCCTTCCCTTCTGTATGGGTAGAGAAGCAGCTCTCAGAAGTTCGCACCAGGAGAGAGTGACAAGGAGAAATGCTAAAGGCTTTGGATCCAGATCGCCAGTTTAAATCCTGACTCTATACCACTTATTGGTGGTGTGTCCTCAGGCACTTCATCAGTTACAAATTAGATACCTAAATCATAGAATTAAAAATTATTTTTGTTGTAAATATATGTAGCAAAATACCATTTTAACCCTATGAAAGTGTACAGTTCAGCGGTGCTAGTTTTGCAACAATTATCCAACTCTAGAAGTTTTCCATGTTCCTAAATGAGAGGTGAGCCCATCAAACAAGTTTCTATTCTCCATGCTGGCAGCCTCTGGCAACCATAATTTGACTTTCCATCTCTATGAATTTGACTACTCTAGGGACCCCCTATGAGTGGAACCATGTGGTATATGTACTTTTTTAGGGTTGTTTTGATACTGTGTAATAATGTTTTGATCAGTGACAAACTACATATCCAACAGGGGTCCTATAAAATTACATAGCTATCTTCGTGTTTAGTCTATGATTTCATGAAAGAATGGAATCACCTAAAAATGCCCTTTTCAGATTATAGCATCCTTGCTAAGCAACACATGATTGAGAAAAATCTGTAAAGCACTGAGTATATAGTGGAAATATGTCTTAAAGCTTAAATTAATACCTATTGCTCTTTAGGTCCTACAAACAGATTGTACCTTCTTTGTGGATGTTCAATGCATTATTTAAAAATTGATATAGTACTCAGTCTTACAAAAAAATTAGATTTCAGTAACATCTTCAGATGGATGTGGACCAAATTTTTTCCATACTTAATTAGAAATTAAGAAAAGTTACAGCTATATAAACATCTCACTGTACCCCATAAATATGTGTTATTATATGTCAATTAAGTTTGAAAACAGATTAGTAAAGGTGTAAATACCATTCTTCATTTGAGAACTGAAAATTTTAAAAATTAATCAAAGAGAAAACATAATAACATGTTATTTAGAAAATAAAGAGTATTATATGTATATTAAAACCTGGAATGTGACTAGACTAAATTCATAATACCTAAATTCATTATTTAAAATGTGAGGAAAATTTTTTTAATGACTTAAACGTTCAATCTCTAAAGAAAAAGTCCCAAAATATGGGTTGGAGATATAGCTCAGTGACATAAGCACCTGCCTGGAAAGCGCAAGGTCACTGTGAGTTTGATTTCCGGTACTCAAAACAAAAAAAAAAGGAAAAAGTATCAAAACCAGAGGAGCCAGCCTAGTGAAAACTCAAAGGCAGTAAATAATGAAAACCTATTTAGGAATAAATTTATTGATAGAATAGAAAAAAATAAACTCAGGAACTTGTTTTTTAGAAGAAAACAAGACCAACCCATCTAACAATAACAAGACACCACCCTATCTAACAATAGCATTAATTGATCTCATCAGTGAATGGATGTTCAGTAAGCCAATAAATGTAAAAATCTCTGCAGAATAGTTTTTTGAAACAAATGTTAATTTTTAAAAAACGATTTAAGAAACAATAAACCAGAATTGAAGGGTATACAAAGAAATTGGGAATGCTATAAAGGAAGTCCCTTTTGAAGGTTCCACATACATAAATCAATAAATATAATTTACCACATAAATAGAATCAAGGATAAAAACCATGTGATCATCTCAATAGATCTAGAAAAAGCCTTAGACAAAATTAAACATTTCTTCATGGTAAAAATTTGGAAGAAGTTTCTAGCTATAGAAGGATCCTATCTCAATATAATAAAAGTATATATGACAAACTCACAGGCAACATCATACTAACTGGTCAAAAACTGAAAACTTTCCTCTAAAAACAGGAACAAAATAAGGGTGTCCATTCTCAACACTCTTGTTCAATACAGTATTTGAAATTTTAGCCAGCGCAATTAGATGAGAGAAAGAGAAGGGATATAAACAAGAAAAAAGTCAAATTATTCCTATTTGCAGATGATTTGATTATTTTCTTAGAAGAACTCCACCAGAAGACTTTTAATTCTGATGAATAAATTGAGCAAAGTGACAGGAAACAACATATAAAATCAGTAGATGCTAATTACTCCCTGAAAAAGAATTTAAGAAAACAATTCCATTCTCAATAACTTTGCATGCACGCATGCATGCACACACATGCACACACACACACACATCTAGGAATGAGCCTAGCAAAGGACATGAAAGCCCTCAATGGTGAAAATTACAGAATACTGAAAAAAGAAATTGAAGACACTAAAATATGGAAAGACTTCCCTTGTTGGATTGGCTGAATTAATATTAACTTGGCAAAAATGTACCAAAAGTGATCTACAGATTCAGTTCAATTCCCATCAAAATATCAATGGGATTCTTCACAAAACTAGAAAAAGCAATTCTAAAATTCATATGGAAGCACAAAGACCCAAAATAGCCAAAGCAGTCCTGAGCAAACTGAGTAGGGCTGGAGGCATCGCAATAGCTGCTTTCAAATTATACTACAAAACCATAGTCACAAAAGCATGTTACTGGACTGGGGACATAGCTCAGCAGCACAGCACCTGCCTGGCAAGCATGAGGTCCTAAGTTTGATTCCCAGGACCAAAAAAAGCCCAAAAAAACATATTACTGGCACAAAAATTGACACATAGACAACAAATAAAAGACACAGAAACAACTACACCAATCTCATTCTAGATGAAGGGGCCAAAAACACATTGGAGAAAAAGATAACTTCATTGATAGTCGGCGCTGGGAAAACTGGATATCCCCGGGTGGGGATTTAGCTCAGTGGCATAAGCACCTGCTTGGCAAGCTCTCAAGGTCCTGAGTTTGATTTCTGGTACAAAAAAATATGGCCATCCATATGAAGAAGACCGAAACTAAATTCCTAACTCTCACTCAGTACAAAATCAATTCAAAATGGACCAAAGACCTAGGTATAAGACCTTAAACTTTGAAAATGACAGAAGAAAACATAGGGGAAACACCCCAAGTCATATGCACAGGCAAAGACTTCCTGAACAGAACTCCAATAAAACAGGAAATAATAAGAATCAACAAATGGGACAACCTCATATTAAAAAGCTTCTGCATAGCAAAGGAAACAATCAACAGTGAAGAGACAGCCTCCAGAATAGGAGAAATCTTTGCCAGCTACTCTTCTGCTGATTAATATCTATAGAAAGACCTCAAAAGAAGCCAGGTGTGGTGGTGCACGCCTTTAATCCCAGCACTCAGGAGGCTGAGGCAGGAGGATTCTTGTGAGTTCAAGACAACCTGGGCTACAAAGTGAGTTCAAGGCCAGCCTGAAGTGCATAGTGAGACCCTGTCTCAAAAAATAGGGCTGGGGATTTAGCTCAGTGGCCTAAGCACCTGCCTGCCAGGCACGAGGTTGTGAGTTCAATCCTCGGTACAAAAAAAAAAAAACAAAAAAAAAAACCTCAAAAACATAACCAGAAAAATAATGCAGTCAGTAAATGTGCAAATGAATTGAACAGACCCTTCTCCAAAGAAGAAGTACAAACGACCAATAAATGCTGGATATGAAAAGATGTTCATCTTTAACCATTAGGGAAATGAAAATCAAAGCTACGCTGAGACTCATTCTAGTCAGAGTGGCTATCATCAAGAACATAATAATTCAGGTGAAGGGAAAAATGCTTCTACACTGCTGGGGGAAGTGTGAATTAGCACAGCAGCTATGGAGATTCCACAGAAAAAAACAAAAATAGAGCTATCATTTGATCTGGCTGTATGTACCACTTGCTGGTATATTCCTAAGAGAGCTAAAGTCGCCATGCTATAGTGATATCTGCATACCCATATTTATTGTGGCACAAACCACAATAGGTAAGTTATAGAAACAGCCTAGGTGCCCATCAACAGATGATGCATGAAGAAAATATGGTACTGTATATATAACAATGGACTATGAATCAGCTGTAAAAGAATGAAATCACGTCATTTGCAGGAAAGTCTACTTGGAGATTGTCATGTTAAGCAAAATAAGTCAGACTCAGAAAGTCAAATACCTTGTTTTTTCTTATAGGTGGAATCTTTAAAAAATTCCAGGAAAGTAGACTACTAAGAAGACGAAAAGGATCAGGTGAAGGGGGAGGAGAATAACTAGGGAAGGTGAAAATAACATACATTACGTGCATGTACAAATATGCCAAATGACACCCACTATTCTGTATAATATGACTTAGTGACTTAAAAAAATTAAAAAAACAGTATCTTTTATACACATTCCAAGTTTAGGAAGTTATGTGAATAAATTCTTGCGAAAATTTAAGGGACAGATAATTTCCAGATAGACATTTCCAGTACATAGGGAAATATGGAAAGCACTACAAAGATTTAATAATACCATAATCCTGATGCTAATATCTATTCACTTTTTTTAAAAAATGCATATTAAATAAGAGGTAACCCTTTTCTTTTTAAACTGATCTGAGTGGAGGAATACACCAAGCATTGGCAAGGGTTTAAGGAAAGAGAAATTCTCACCACAATGGTAGTATATGTTGGTATAGTCTTTGGCAGTGAGGTTTGTATTTAGGGGTGTTCTTTGAAGCAGTATTTGTAATGTAGCACCCACTTCAACGTCTTTAACATAGGAGACTGATGAAATAAATCGTGATAATGGCTACAATGGGATACTATGCAGCTGCTTCAAAAGAAAAAGTGCCCAGATGTCTATGCACTGAAATGAAAAGATTTCAAGGTATGCTAAGCAAAAATAACAAGTTGTAGAGCATAATAGGTGTGAGTTTGTCGTGCATCTCTGCCTACAAAAGAAACCTTTTCATGAAAAGAGAAATGAAGTGGTAATGGGGCGATAAAGTAGACAGAGTAGGGTGTTACTGTACTTTTCATTTGACTTCCTTCTGTAGTGTTTGGACTTTTTTTGTTGTTGTTGTTGTTGTTGTTGTTGTTGTTGTGGCACTGGGGATCGAACTCACAACCTCATGCCTGTCAGGCAGGCGCTTAAGCTGCTGAGCCAAACTCCCAGCCCTAGTTTTTTGTGGCAGGGTCGCACTATGTAGTTTAGGCCGGCCTTGCGCTTGCGTTGTAGTCTAAGCCGGCCTCAAACTCACAACGCTCTTCCTACCTCAGCCTCCCAAGTGCTGGGATTAAAGGTGTGCGTGGACGTTTTGTATTATGGGCAAGTATCACCAGTACATTAACTAATTTTAAAATGTAACATTTTTCAAAGTTGTATAGGCTTATAGTTTAGAGTCAACAAATATTGCACAGCTTGTAAAAAGCAGCAACATCCTGTATGGGCCCCCATACTTGCTTCCTATTTCTCAGAGTGACTATTTTCAACAACTTTTGCTATTTCCCTTTCCCTTTCCCCTTCCCTTTCCCTTTGCCCCTCCCCTCCCTGCTCCTTCCCTGTCCTTCTCACAGTCCTCCTGCCTTACCCTGCCAAACTACTGGAATTACAGATGTGTACTACCATGCTGCCATTTGGCTATTTTTAAAAAACACATTAACCATAGATTTCTAAATAACACGTGCATGCTGCTGTTGTTTGATTTGGTTGTTTTAAAGGGCATCTATCTACTGCCTACTGTTGAAGTTAAGGACTTAGATCTTTTTTTTTTTTTTTTTTTTTTGGTGATGCCAGGGATTGAACTCACAACCTTGAGTCTGCCAGGCAGGCACTGAAGCCACTGAGCCAAACTCCTGTCCTATTTTTTTGAGACAGGGTTGCACTATGTAGAAGGACTTAGATCTTAACACCTCCTATTTTCTTCATCTCACTCAACCTGTCAGGTGTCTTTTTTTGTTTTTTTTTTTTAGACAGACTATTGCTCTTTTGTCTTCACCTCTTGGCTTGACTGATCCTCCTGTCCCTGAGCCTTCAAATACCTGGGACTACAGGTGTACAGAACCATGCCCAGCTGTTTGGCATTTGATACTTGCCCTTTAGATTTCTTCATCTGGATTCTGAGACACCACTCTTGCTTCTCCTTTCTCCCTCTTGGCTTTTTCTCTGTCTTCTTTGTTGACCCCTCCTCCTGGAGGTTATATCTCCCTTTCCAGCTCCTCCCTTGACTCTCTCTCTGCTTCCTGTCTCCTTACCTCTCTGCTACACCCTCCTGCCTTGGAGCCAGCCAGTTGTGGGCTTAAACAGGAACCAAAAGAAACCTTTTGTCCTTTGAATTGTGGGTATTTGGTATTACATCTCAGTGATGAGAAAATTGGCTAAGACACTTGGCTTCTACAATTTCAATTGGTCTTCTAAATTCCAGACCCGTCCTGAATCCCACTTTCTGGGATACCTGGAACTGGCATTGCTGAGCCTCCACAGCATTCTGTGGTGTAAATTGTCGTTCTTGTGAGTTCCCCACTACTGGCTTAGGGCCCGGCCCCTCTGGTCTCCTCAACCAGATCCGTCAGTCTTCCCAGCCTCTCAAGTTTTGTTTTTGGCTCACAGTTTTTGTTCTTGAGTTCTTTTGTCTTTAAAAATTCCTTATGCTTTAGAATATTTTGAGACAATAGAGTTAAGCATGTGCATATATTCTGCCATCTTAGCCAGAATTTATGCCCTATTTTTATAATAAAATTATATAAAAATTCAAAAATTAATATTTTTCACTAATTATAAAAATATAAAATATAGTAACAAAAATCTTATGGGACATATATATGATTTTTAGAAGAGCATTGCTGAGATTTACTGAAGGATATAAAGTGGGACCCATTCTTGATTGGGAAGATCGTATATGGTTGCACATTCTGTCAATAGGTTTAACATAATTGAGATTTAAAAGATCAGAGAGTGTTTTCTCTATACTTAACTTTTTCTACCTCTAAACTTTTTCTAATGTTTCTATGAAAGAATAGGAAGGTAACAATAACAAAGTTTTTGAGGAATGAGTAATGTGGTCAAGATGAAAATAATCTCATTGGCCATTGAAACATATGACAAAGTTACAATCACAAAACAGTGTGATCCTGATGGAAGAAAAGACAGATTAGTGAAACAGAACAGACCCACAGAAATGAATGCTATTCTTCAAAAGAATCTACAAACCAGGGTTACTGCTGGGAATGTAGCTTAGCGTATGATTTGATTCTCAGCATTGGAAAAAGAAAAAAAAGTTGGGGGGAGGGAATATTGAGAAGAGAAAAAATATTCAATAAATGGATTGGGATTGATTAGTTTCTTGCCATAAAGATCCATTTTGTTGTGTCCTTTATGCCATATACCAAAATAAATTTTCACTATTAAAAAGATTTTTACCATGCAAAGAAATCAAATCATACAAAAATTAGAAAAACATTTTGAATTTAAAAGTATTTTCTGTCACTAGTGGGAGAAGAAATTTTTTGTTTAGAAAAAAATATTAGCCAGGCGCAGTAGCACATGCCTGTAATTCCAGCACTTGGGAGGCTGAGGCAGGAGGATTGCTATGAGTTCGAGGCCAGTCTAGATTACATAGTGAGTTCAAGGCCAGTCTGAACTACAGAGCAAGACCCTGTCTAAAAAAAAAAAAAAATGTTATAAAGGAAAATACAATTAGATTTGGTTAGAAAAGTAAAATTATGTAACACAAATCAGCAAACTAAGAACAAATTTGGTTATATTTGCGGTATTTCTTTAGTTTCTGATATCTTTGCGTGCTGGTCTTTCAGTTAGATTAAAAACATTTCTTTGGTTTTTTAAATAAAGGTGTGAATATTCAATTAAGTTAATTAATTTAAAAATGCATCGATGAAAAAACTCAAGGTAGGGCTGAGGGTATGGTTCTGTGATAGTCACACTCGCCTACCATGCTTGAAGACTTGGGTTCAAACCATACCCCTGCAAAAATAGAAACACAAAAACGAAATCCTTACAGTAAATGTGACAGAAGCAGAGAAAGAAGAAAAGCAAGGAGAAATTAGAAACGGAGGAAGAGGGGCCTGGGAACCAAAATCCTTCAGGGAAGGCTCTTTAGGGAAACATGTGGGAGGCGCCAGACATTTGAATCTAAGGCTATGCACGGCGAGCAATGCAGGACACGCTGCCTTTGCCCTGCGACCAGAACAGTGCTCCGGTCAGGGCAGTGACTCACAGAGCAAGCAGCGTCGGTGGAGGTAGGGAGGAGCCCACTGTCACTGACACTGGTGAAAACTGCCAAAGCAAATGATTGTTAAAAGCAAAGTCACTTAGCCCACTTAGTTGATTATCAAATTTAAAAAGTGTTTTCAGGGCACACCCTTATTGCCTCCACCTTAGAGCCCCCCACCCCCACCCTGAGACACTGACTGCTCTGCAGACAGCTGAACTGAGGTTCTAGTTCCACAGCCCTGCAGAGTGCTGCGTGAAGTCTGTTCATGCTGCAACCCCGTTATTAGGTTGACAAGAGGGTCAAGACAGCTCGGGAGGTGAGGCCGTGGCGAGAGAGAATCCTCTGCAGTCGCACTGTCCCTCTCAGTCCCATCTGGTCTGCTAGCACGATGGTGCAGGTGTTTAGGCTGTGCTGGCCTCAGTCTTCCTGTGTGGTTTGGGGAACTGAGTAGGAAAGGAAGTGGGGAGGATGGAAAACCAGGTGATGGAGGTTACCTGGGGGCACTGAGGCCAGTAACTGGGCACCTACTGTACATTCAGGGCTAAGCTCGGGGCAGGGTGGAAATGAAGCTGTGGCACCAGCCTGGGGGCTCACTGGGGTCCAGACACAGGATGAAGTGACAGAAGCCACAGAGAAGTCCCAGCCACCTGGAGGTGATGGGGTGAGGCGAGGAAGCCTGGGTGGAACAGCGCCAGTTTGGAAGGAGAGAGAAGGCAACTGAGGAGCCCGCTGGGTGCTGCAGCCGCAGGGGCTGGGGAGGGACTGGATCTGAGGAGACAGCAAGAAACAAGGTCAGGGAACACAGTTGAGCCCGGGGAGGATTGTGGGGAAGAGAAAAGGTGACGGAGGTAGTGGTCTGGGGAGAGGAGTCCGAGAGGAGGTCACGAGGTGTGGAGCCTGAGGTGACACCCAGGGAATTCTGACAGCAGGGGTGGGGAGAGAAGTTGAAGCCACTGTAGGCGACAGAGGAGCCTGGACTGGAGTGGGCTCACCATGGGTGATGCTGACTCTGGTCCCCTCGATGGACTGCCACACTTGTGTGCCATGCCTCTGTGTGTTCAGTTGGACTCGGCAGAAGTACACGTTCTCATCCTCTGCCCGCAGCTTCTGGATTCGGAGGGAACCGGACTTCTGATCCTCTGTCCAGTTCAGGAAGAGCCGGTTCTTGAAATCCTCATGGGTGAAAGGTGGGCTTGTGTTGTAGATAAATTCTCCATGGAAATTGTTCCGTCTCCAGGACAGTCTCACTTGGGGCTCCTTGG
>RJWM01042323.1:0-14406 GCA_004363535.1 Dasyprocta punctata | reverse complement strand
GGCATATTCAGGTTGCAGCCTCCAGTGCTGCTTTATAGCCAGGACTTTCTGGTTCTCCCACTTTGGGATTGTAGGAAACACTGCACATCAAAGTGTGGAATCTGGCTTCCTCAATAGCTGCCCAAGGGGCAGATGATGCAATTTAGAAGCATGGGGGAGTTCATAGGGTAAACTTTGACTAATGAGAAAAATGGGCCATGTATTAGACCATGAATACTGTCTTGACATCCCTCTCCTAAATGTTGAAAAATGGCAAGAGTCATTCTCTGAACACAATACAATAAAACCAAAATAACTCTACTAGGAACTTTGAAAACCACCCATAAACCAGCGTGGTAGTGCACGCTTGTCATTCCAGTACTTCAGGAGGCTGAGGCAGGATGGTTGCAAGCTTAAGCCTAGCCTGAATAGCTTAGTGAGACCCTACCTCAAAATAAAACCTCAAACAAAGCTGAGGATGTAGCTCAGTGTGAAAGCCCTGGATTCAATCTCCGGTACCACAAGATAAAGTACATTTAATTTTAAATAAATGAAAAACTATTGTCAAAGACTACTTGAAGTTGGGTGCTTGGACTAACTTGTCTACCTTCCCACCAGACCTCTGAAACGAGAGGAAAATACTTCATAAAATATTGGGGACAAAGCTGGGGGTGGTGGTGCATGCCTTTAATCCCAGGACTTGGGAGGCTGAGGCAGGAGGATCTTTGTGAGTTCCAGACCAACCTGGGCTACAAAGTGAGTTCGAGGCCAGCCTGAACTGCATAGTGAGACCCTGTCTCAAAAAAATGGGGCCAGGGATTTAGCTCAGTGGCCTAAGCACCTGCCTGGCAGGCACAAGGTTGTGAGTTCAATCCCCGGTACCAAAAAAAAAAAATAATAAAATAATAATAATAATTGGGGACGAGCCTGCCATCTGGGGTCCAGAAACTGTAAGGAATTCCTAAAAGTACACCAGGTGTGGTGTCACATGCTTATAATACCAGCATTCTGGGAGGCTAAGGCAGGGGAACTGCAAATCTGAATCCAGATTAGGCAATTTAAGTGATTTAGAAAGACCCTATCTCTAAATCATTAAATGAACAAATAAAGAAATTCCTGGGAATGTAGCTCAGTGTGAAGGCCCTAGGTTCAATCCCTGCTACTGAAAAATCAATTCTGAAAATACAAAGCAGCTCCGATGAGATTAAAAGTGTAAAGAGAATCACTAACCAGAACAAGCAGGAGAGGGGTTGGGGGTGTGGCCCCGTGCTAGAGCACTTACCACACACAGTGCCCTGGGCTCCCTTCCGAGCACTGCACCCCCACACACACACACCCAAAGGGCAAGAACAGCATTCTGGAGAGCTGGGTAGGCTCTCGGAGCCCTGGTCCTTGCACTGGGGAGGGGACGCTCAAATGACAGTGAACCCCCACTGCTGTCTGGAAAGGGCACTGGGGACAGGTGAGAGGGATGCTGAGAAAGAGTCAGCATCAGGACTGGAAGCAAGTTCAACCCTTTGTAGTATAATGAAGGAAACACGCTTGTGGATAGGGCACCACATCCAGCCTGTGCCCCGTGGCCAGTGATTGAAAGCTGAAGTGCGGGTACTTGCTAAGTGCCCCGGATGAAACACGCTTGTGGATAGGGCACCACATCCAGCCTGTGCCCCGTGGCCAGTGATTGAAAGCTGAAGTGCGGGTACTTGCTAAGTGCCCCGGATGAAACACGCTTGTGGATAGGGCACCACATCCAGCCTGTGCCCCGTGGCCAGTGATTGAAAGCTGAAGTGTGGGTACTTGCTAAGTGCCCCGGATGATCTGCCTGCCTGGGGAACTGCCCCTTCCTTCCGCCCTCACGCCGCGCGTCCAGAAAAGGACTTCTCGGTATACAGTCTCTAAGCACCATCTGTCACTTGGGCTTTTCCACCCTTGGTACCACTCACATTTTGGGTTGACTAATTCTTTTTGTTTTTTTCTTTCATGGTACTGAGAGCCAAACCCAGGGCTTCATGAAAGCTAGGCCAGCACCCTAACCCCAAGCAACATCCTCAGCCCCAAGCTGGCTATGTGTGCGTGCGTGCCTGTGATATCCTGTGCAGTGTGTTTAGCAGCATCCCTAGCGTTTATTCCCTAGAAGCCAGTAACTCCCATTCCTGGTTATGACAACCAAAAATGTAGACATTGCCGAATGTCCCCTGGGAGGCAAAATAAAAACCTTGTTCCTTGTGAACAGCTGGATTAGGCAGCCCCTCTCCCCTTTTCATTTCAAAGTACTGCCGATTGAACCCAGGGCCTTGGCAGTAAGCTATATCCCCAGCCCTGTATTTATTTACTTGCCTTTAAAATTTTGAGACCAGTTATTGCTAAATAGTTACACTGCAGAGGCTAGGCTCGAATTTGCATTCTTCCTGCCTCAGCCTCCCAGAGCGCTTGAATTACAGGTGTCTACCCCCACAACCGGTTGTGCTCTCTTCTCTCGGAGAAGAACACTCTTGTGAAGGTGTTCGCCACCGGATGAGCCCAATGCAACTTAGCCATCCTCTCTTCTCTCTGCCAGGCCGCTGGCATGGCTGCTGTGTCCCTGGGTCCTGAAGATGAGGGAGCTGGGAGTGTGGAAAGCCCTGGTCCAAGGGGGATAGTTGAGTAGCACGAGGGACAGATAAACTGGTTCCCACCTCTGGGCCTGGCCCAGCCCGCCCAACCGCACCCCAGGCTAGCCCAGTCCTCTCCTCCCCTCCTGGGTTTCCCTAGTCAGGGTCAGGGAAGCTGGAAGCCAGCGGGCCGTCTCAGGGGAGCTGACTCCGAGGGCAGCGTGAGGCTTCCGTGCACCTTCCCTGCGGGACTCGGAGCAGCCAGGTTCCCATGGACTGCACCGGGACCTTGGCTAAAAAACTGTGCGTGCTGAACAGCACTTCCTGTTTTTAATGAATTAGAATGAAATAACAGCACATCACAGAAGGGAACAGAAAATACCTGAGTGCATCACAGGTAGGAAAGGCAGTAATTTTGTGATGTATTTGTTTTAGGGTCACATGTGAGTTTTTAAAAAATTTTTATTTATTTATTTATTTATTTTTGTGCTTTACTGGGGATGGAACCAGGGGTGCTCTACCTCTGAGCTACAACCCTTATCCCTTGTCCCTTTTATTTTTTCTTTTGGGACAGGGTGTTGTTAAATTGCTTAAGCTGTTCTCAAAATTGTGATCCTCCTGCCTCAGATTTCTGAATAACTGGGATTATGGGTATGTGCCCTGCTTGGTTCAGAATTTTTTCTTTTTGTGGTACTATGAATCGGACTCAGGGCATTCCCACTGAGCTACACCCCCAGCCCTTTTTAGTTTTTATTTTGAGAAAGGGTCTCACTAAGTCTCTGAATTGCCAAGGCTGTCCTTGAACTTGGGATCTTTCTGCTTCAGCCTCCCAGCATTCTGGGATTAGAGGTGTGTGCTAACAAGCCTGGCTGCAGAAACTACCCTATTGTGGGTTTTGGTGAATAAAGCTCAGAACTCTTTTTCTCCTGATGGACCAACTCTGACTCACTTGTCCCTATATTTCCCCAATTCTCTACTATGGGGATTAGCTTTAGAAGAGATTTAACGATTTATCAAAAAACAAACCTAAAACTGGAAAGGATAAAAAAGTTATCCTGGATCTTCATTAGAGGAGCACAGCTGTCCACACTGGACCCCAGTTTTTTAATTTTTTTCTTTTTTTGAGTCAGGGTCTCACTATGTAGCTCAGGGTGGCCTCAAACTCACAGGGATCTTTCTGCCTCAGCCTTCTGAGTGGTAGAATTAGAGATGTGCACCACCACATCCAGTTTGGACCCCAGGTTTGGTGGGAGTGGAGGGCTGCTTATGGGATTAGGCAAAGCCAGAGTCGTCTTCATCACAGAAATTTGATCTGTCCAGTGGTAGGAAGGAAAGGAGGAGAAAGAGAAGAAGGAATGGGTGCAGGGAAGTCTATTTGCTTATGCAACCTAATGAAAAATGTTTTTTGTGGTGATGCAGAATCTTGGAGCCACCCTTTCCTGAGCCAGACTCATGCGCTGGACAGTCCACCCATACATCTATCTTCCCAGGGAAAAAGAGAAATGAAATATTTCTCCAGGAGCAGAACATACATCTGTGTAATATGAAACTCTACTGGGCCAGATACAGTGGCTTATGACTATAAATTTCAGCTACTGGACAGGCTGAGGTAGGAGGATCACAAGTTTGAGTCCTGTCTGGGCAACTTAGCAAGATTCTGTTTTAAAACAAAAAATAGGAAGGGCTGGGGATATAGGTCAGTAGTAGAGCATACCTGAGTTTGATTCCCAGTACCACAGTAAACAAACAAGGGCTTGGGATGTAGCTCAGCACTCCCTGGGTTCAATCCTCGGCAACACACACACACACACACACACAATACCTATAGTGGAGTAAGATAGAATTTGTTTTTCTCTGAGTCACAGAGCCATGTCCTCGTTAAGCTGGGTGGCACCCACCTCTTCCTGCAGTGCCAGGCAGGGCACACTCACAGTTCTGGGGACTCTCTGTCCCAGGACTCAGTGGACCTGTCACAACCTCCTCCTTGCATGCTGTCTGGTGGCTCTGGGAGCCCACACTTGGCTCCCGGCTGCTCTGCTCACCTGTGCATTCCTGTGCTCTTCTTTTCTGCTTCCTCTAGAACTTCTGTTGCTTCCTCCCTGTGCCCAGCCCTGAAGGCTCCCTGTCTTGAGGAAACAACCCCACATGCTGTACCCTGAGATCTGAAGCAGAAACAGGGCACAGTTCCCCCCTGCCCTCCAGTGTCTCTCCCTGGGTTTGGAGCTGGCTGCTCCTGCACATCCTGGCTGGAGGGGCTCGGGAAAGACACCGCACATCCTTGGCCTAAGATGTCTGCCTTTGGGGGGTGGGTGGGAGCTGAGAAGCTGAGATCAAATGGCTCCAATCCTGCATCATCCAGGGCTGGCATTTCATGTGTGTTGGTGGCTTCTTTCTGTGGTACTGGGGCTTGAACCCAGGCCCTCAATGGTGCTATGCATGAGCCATACTCCGGCGCACAACTAGGGGTTTTAATGTCCCCCAACACAAAATAGTTTGTTCCAAAGTGGACTCCACCTCCCTTCCCCAGAGCTGTCTCCTCTGCATGCCCTGCCACAGCCTAGCTAGGAGAGGAGTACATCTCTCCCAAGTCCTCACCCTACACCCGAGCCCTGGGCTGGGAAACCCCCATGGCCAGTCTCATGCCTTTGTCCAGTCGCCCTCCTGCTTTGTGACCAAGGAGGTCTCTCTCTTTATGTCCACCACATGGCCACAGTGGACACTCTCTTGATTCTTTCATGTTCCCCAGTAGATGGTTTCACCTGCCTCCTTCACATACAAAGGTTCTTTCGCAGCCCCTGTACCTCAAGGTCATTCAGAAAGCGAAGGTCCAAGGCACCCAGTGACCTCCTACACAATCCTACCCCAGGGCTTGTGCGTATAGCGTCCATCCATGTCAAAGCTGGAAATATCCTCTGCTGGAACACCAAGTCCATACAGCAGGGATATAGCTCTGCCTCAGTCCCTGATTCTCTCCAGCACCTAGGACAGCGCTTGGCTCAGTGTCTGCTCATCAGGTGTTGAATGAATGACTCCTTTGATCTAGCAAATGTGGGTTCAAGAATCTGTCCAAAAATCAAAAAATGTACTCATACACATACATAGTGCTGTGTGCACAAGAGTAAGATGATCCAGGCCAGGTGTAGTGGCGCACACCTATAATCCCAGCATGTGGGAGGCTGAGGCAGGAGGATCACTGTGACTTTGAGGCCAGCCTGAGCTAGAAAGTGAGTTCAAGGCCAGCCTGAACTATATAGCAAGACCCTGTCTCATCCCCTCCCCCACCAAAAAAGAGGATCCAACTACTGGGAAATGCTGCAAATGTTTATTAATTGTCAGTTAATTAATACAAGGTAGATGAAAGCCAGGACTTCTCCAAGTACCTTAGTTTAGTGAGCAAAGCAGATGAGATGTGCTCATGGTGCCCATGTGGGTGTGTAAGTGCAGAGAAACATCTGGATTTAAGCACCTAGAACTATCCTCAGTAGTCATATCTTTGGCGAGAGATGAGTAGTGCAGAGATCATACAATACTTGCACTTTTAGGTAGGTGCGGGGCTACATAGAAATATGCATGAGGTACATGTATTGCTCGATAACATGCTAATTTAAAAAATAAAATACTAATGTTTAACAGAGTGCTTATCACAAGTAAGAACAGTGCTAACAGAACACTTATCAAACAGTAAGAACAGTGTTTAATCTTTATCTGGCGTGAACTCTTCTTTTCATTTGCTGTATACCTGGTGGCCAGGAGTTTACAGCCATGTCCGTGATTACTGATTGCAAAGGGCCACCAGGTTTTCTTCTCATCACGGACATCCCTGAGGCTGAGACAAGGAGAGAGAAGGAAACCAAGAGACAGTGAGTTCTCACTGCCCAGACACTCAGCTGCCAACTCCTCCTCCTGACCTGCGGAGCCATAAGCTCCCATTCTACCTGACCCCAGGGCCTCTGCTCCTCCAAGCAAGCCCTTGACTTGGCCAGATGGAGTGACTCCCCTTGGCCGGAGCATTCCTGCGCTACATTAAGGAGCAGCCTGGGCTTGGAGAACCCACAGCATTCAGGGTAGGGAGTAGAAAAAGGGGATGGGAAATCTCACTGAGCCTCCGTGTTGCACCCCATTGGACTGGGGGAGAAACAAATGATTTGGAGGAACAGGGCACTGGGCACAATGACAGGAACATACCAGAATGGCATATTTGCAGTGGTGAGGGAGTTGTGTCAAAGGGTCACTTACGAACTCAATCTTCTTCTTCCTCAGGGTCGCTGATCTCTTCATACACCACAAGATTCTTCTGTTTACGCAGTCGGTGGCTCCAGACGCTGGCCTCTTTCTCCCTGAAGCCTGCGATGGTAGATGGAGAAGGGCTGGTGAGTGAGGGTTGAGAGTTGTGGGGAGTGTTAGGCTCTGCTTTGTCAGAAAAGGAGGCGCCTTGTTGCTCCGAGTACCTGCAGGCCTTTTGTGTGCTCTGCTTTGCATGTCCTCTGGCTTCTAGAGGCTGAGATTTTAGAGCCGCACCAAAGAGACCAAATGCCAGTTCAAGGGCGAGGCTCCGGCCCCTCCCATTGTTAGGCTTAGATTCCCAAGCTCTTCTCTCCCAGAACATCCCTCTTCCCTTGTGTTGGTCAGCACAGGTTTGTGAAGGGCATACTGTGTGTCCGGTACTGAGCCAACTGAGATATGCTCCCAGGTTATCATGTGAGATCATCAGCTGAGCAAATTTCACATTGCAAAGCCTCTAGATTCAAAAAGTAATGTGTCCAAACAATTCAGGAACTATGAGTTTTTGTTTCCATTTTATGAACTAAGAATGTGGAGCACAGAATTTATTTTCTTTATGATGCTGAGCATTGAACCCAGAGCCTTTACAATGAGCTACAACTCTGGGCCTTTTAAATCTTTTTTTTTTTTTTGAACAGGGCCTCACAAAGTCACTAAGTTGCCCAGGCTGGGTTTGAGTTCACGATCCTCCTGCCTCAGCTTCCAAGAGTGCTGGGATTAGAGGCATGCACCATCATACCCAGTTTGGAGTGCAGAAAATTCAGAATATGTGCCCAAAGTTGCATGGCTTTTAGATGTGTGATAGCTCAAGCCTGTGATTCTGAAGTCATGTTCTAATGTTTCAGCCGGTGCTGGCTGGGCTCCTTAACCCAGTCTGGGTCCTAGATCTATGTCACATTTCCAGATCATACCCTGACACGGAGCCAGGGAAGCCTGAGGAGCTGTTCCCAAGCTGTCGCCTCTTACCAGGTGTCTTCGAATACTTTTCAGAGGTAGTTGCTTCTTCCTGGAGGCACTGCGCTTTCAAAACGAGTTCTTCGCCAAGTGCTGCTGCAACTTTCTGTAGATCACTGCTTTTCTTTGCTAGCTTCTTGGGCATCTTAATGTCAAGGCCACATATAAGCAGTATGAGCAACATTTTTCTAGTACTTTAGAACTTACAGAGTGTCTTTGCATGGTTTACCTTTTTTTTTTTTTTTTTTCTTGAGGTATATCTCACTATGTAGCCCAGGCTGGCCTCAAACTCATGGCGATCCTCCTGCCTCAGCCTCCCAAGTGCTGGGATTACAGGCTTGCCCCACCACCCCTAGATTGCATGCTTTACCTTAATTAATGTTTTCATCACCTCTGGGAGATCATAGTGTTATCTGTACCCAAATTTTGAGAAACTTGGGAGGTTCGAAAAGAAGGGAATGGCCTAACTGCAAGGCATTTCCAGGACTAGGATCTGATTCCATGATGTATCCAGACTGACATCACAATCAGAAAAAGTATACATGTAATTGAGAATGTGGTATTGGAAGATTTGGGAAACAAAAGCATTCTAGGAACCCATGACCTGCATAAAAGGAAGGGCTTCTATGAAGTATAGGGGATCCCATGTAAGCTTGTGGATGGCTAATGGGAGAGTAAATGTAAACAAGAAAGGGAGAGGGGCTGGGGTAGAGCTCGGCGACTGAGCACTGCCTAGCATGCATGTGGCCTTAGGGTCTAACCCCAGCACTGCAAACAATATATCTTCATGATTATTTGGAGGTAATAATAGAAACAGTATCTTAGAGGTTTCCTTAAGAATCATATAAATTAATCCATGGGAGTTGCCTGAAATAACAGCTGGCTTTCCTGTGAAAATCAGAAAAGTATTAGCAGTCAGGACTGTTGCGTGATGAAGCTGCGGTGGCTCCACCAGGCACTGTGATGATGCAGCGAGTGGGGCTGGGAGTGGGGCTGAGCAGGAGGCTGTGCGCTTGACATGCATGAGAGCCTGGGTTCAAACCCTGCCACAAAAAAAAGGAAGGAACAAAAGGAAAGGGAAAAAGGAAAGAAAGCAAAACGATGAAGGAGGCAGCAAGGACTGGGACATTTTGCTACTCTCCTGCTCTTAGCAATATTGACATTTAAGGAGGGGAAAGGCGCTTTGGTATATTAGATTTGGGAGACACTTACCTTCAGACGTTTGGGAGGCTCCTTAGGCAGTTCATCTAAAAGAGGACGAGAAGTCAGAACTTTTCCTCCTTGGTGCATATTCCAAATTGCAGATATCTACAGTACTAGAGGATGCTGCAGTGCAGGGTTACAAGATCACCCACAGGGCTGAGTTATCTTTAATAAGAGCTTCAGCACTTATTTGCAGCATTCAAGTTTCCTTCTGATGATTTATAAAATGTCAACTAAGAGCTGGGCGTGGTGACACACACCTGTAATCCCAGCACTCTAGGAGACTGAGGCAGGAAGATTGAAAGATCAAAACCACCCTAGACAACTGAGTGACTCGGTGAGTCTCTGACTCAAAATAAAAAATAAAAAGGTGCTAGGGATGTAGCTGAGTGTGAAGGTCCTGGGTTCAACCCTCAGTATCAAAAAAAGAAAAAAGAAAAAAAAAAAGAAAAACTAGGGTCACTGATGCACCTCAGTGCAAAGATAGGCCCTGGGTTCAATCTCCAGTTTTGCAAAAAATAAAACAAAAAGCCAGAACCCCCAAAAACCTTTGCAGTGACTAAGACCCTGGATTTTCAGACCTCTTACAGTGACTGTGAGAGCTTGTGGGATCTGGCTTGTTCAGCAGTGAAGTCACTAATCTGCTGGAGAGTTTGGAGATTCTGACCCCATCTTCTTACAGCTGTACAGTCAGCAGCAAGTAAACACATTCTCTTTCCTTTCTGATGACCATACATTACTTGTTACTTGGATGTACAGGGACCTCTACTCTACAATCTCCCCCTTTTCTGAGACAAGGTCTTACTGTGTAGTTCAGGCTGGCCTTGAATTCACTACGTAGCACAGGCTGGCCCCAAACTCACATTGCTCCTTCGGTCTCAGCCTCCTGAGTGCTGGGATTAGGTGTGTGCCACTATGCCTGGTTAAAATCCATCCCTTTTTTCACCTTATGTCTCTGCTCACTGAAAAGTGGAAAAGCTTAGTGTGTGTGTGTGTGTGTGTGTGTGTGTGTGTGTGTAGGGGGGCATCACTCAAACTCTTTTAGTAGAGTTTAATAAGAACCACATATTCTTTAAAAAAGAGAAGTATTTCAACATGCAGAAAATGATGGGGGAATAATAGCAAGTCCAATGGGATCTCAGCATTATCCCACAAGTGCTTCCAATTGCTCTCTTTATTCAATATATTTTTAAAAACTATAAACAAGTTATCGCTGAAGCTATCAGTGCAGCCCCCACCAATTCCTGCCATCTCTCTCCACTCGTAGCCCCTTTATTGAATTTGATGGTATTTCTTGTCACTCAGTCTTTTTCTTTTTTTGACACAGGGTCTCACTATGCAGGCCAGGCTGGCCTCAGACTCATGATCCTCCTGCCTCACCCTCCCAAGTGCCGGAAATGCAGGTGTGCACCACTACACCTGGCCTCACTCGGGTTTTCAAGCATTTGCCACTTACTTATTATGCATAAAACATATATTCTTGTTTTGTGTGTTTTCCAATCTTCTACAAATGACTGCTGCATTTGACCTTCTGCACCAACTCTTTCCACAGGCCTGACCTATGTGAGGGAGCAGCTGGGCAGAAAAGCAGCCTCCTCCTGTCCACTCACCCTGAGCCCCGGAGCTGGACGAGTCATCAGAATCATCATCATCAATTGGCACATTCCTTTTACGGTTGCGCATGAAAGTTGGCATAGCAGCTTTGAGACCTAGAAACAAGAAAAATGTCTGTTGGTGAGAGGAGGAGTGAAGGGGTGGCTTCTGGGGGGTCTCTGGCACTGGCAGGCACAGGAGAGCCACAGCCAAGGGAGAAACCTGCACAGGACACATGTCTGAGCTCATGGCGGTTGGTCCCTGTCCTTAGTCTTGCATGAGACATAAAGGAACAGGACACTCCGAAGTGAGGGGGTGTTCACTCTGGGCTGAAAAGAGGCCGTAGTGTGGGAGGGGCCCGAGTGGTGCCCTGGTATCCTGGGCTTGTCTGCACCCACTGCCCCTTTACCTAGACTTGACATGGTGGTGTAGTTTCTTTTCAAATACACACAGGTGACTTTGTCAGAATAGTTCAGCTTTTCCCAGCGGCTCGGAGAGAAGTATTTGGAAATCTCCTTAAAGGCCTAGAAAAGAAGGAAAAGTACATTCCGGCAGTCACTCAGCTAGAAGTGTATGCCCTCCAGCCCGGGCCACCTCTGCTGCTACAGGACATCTGTGGTGGATCTGGGAAATAGAGATGACTCCCCCTGGGTGACACCATGATTCAGACAACAGAGGGAGCAGTGACCGGCTCTACCTGGACACCCAGTTGGTGGCTTAATGCTGTGGCTTGCTCTCCTCCCCACTTTGACAACAAACTAGGCTCAGGGTCTCGTGGTCTCTCCAGATGCTGAGGGAGGACAGAGTGAGGTTGGGAAGCTCCAGGGGTTCTGGATTGCCTGCTATCCCCAGTGCCTGTGTTCTTACGTCCAGAGAAGTCTAGTTGCCCTACACTGTCGCCTGGCCACTTCTCTGCCCTTTTAGACCATCTCACCTCACAGTTCTCGGATTTCTGAGCATCTTTCTTGGGGCTCTTTGCAAGGGAGCTTCCTCCGTTCATGATCCTGGCAACAGTCTGGCCTGGAAGGGACACAACCTGATTATCCCCAGTCACAAGACACAAGGTCCTGTGGAAGGAGACAGCACAGAGGAATGGCTGCATGCGGCCAGTCATCTGGAATGAAGTTCTACTTTTTCCCATCTTGGGCCTATTTGACCCTGAATAACGACATGGAAATTCGGTGAGAACAAGGGACTGGGGTCTCAGAGAAGTAATGGTTAGGAATGACAAGTTTTCTGTGGGGACAAGCAAAACAGGCTTCAGACTCTGAGACAGGATGGCTACTGTTCTTAGTAGCCCACTGGAACTTGTCTTAAACTAACAGAAAAAGCCAGATATGGTGGCACTTGTAATTCCAGTACTCTGGGAAGCTGAGACAGGAGGATCCCAAATTCAAATCACTGAGACCCTGTTTAAAAATGAAGCAAAACAAAAACCTCAGCATGATGGTGCACACCTGTAATCCCAGCACTTGGGAGGCTGAGGCAGGAGGATCACCATGAGTTCGAGGTCAGCCTGGGCTACATAATCATAATGAGTTCAAATCCAGCCTGAACTACACAGTGAGACCCTATCTCAAAAACAAAAACAAAATACAAAGCAAAAAACAAAATAAAAACAACCAACCAACCAAACAAACAAACAAAATACTGGGACTGCAGCTCAGTTGTAAGGCCATGAGTTTAATCTCCACTTTGGAACAAACAGGACAACAAAAAACAAAAAACCCAACCAAAACAAACAGACAAACAACCATAAGAATGATGTATGATGTATGAGATTACAGGTATGATGGCCATACCTGTAATCTCAGCACTTTGGAGGCTGAGGCAGGAAGATTGCATATTATAGTCCTATATGGGCTACACAGTGACACCCTGTCTCATAAACAAAGCACAACACCCTAAACCAACCCAAAACAAAACAAGCCCAAAACTGAAGGAGAAATATAAAGACACTTATCAGATATCCCAGGCACAGAAGGACTAACATCCCCTGTTATCACTCACGTGCAAAAAGTAAAAAGTTGAGCCCAAGTTGGCCAACTGAGCAACTTAATGAGATCCTGTGTGAAAAATTTAAAAAAAAGAAAGGGGCTGGGGTTATAGCTCAGGGCAAAGGTCCTGGATTCAATCCCCAGTAACACACACACATGTGTGCACACAAACACACACACACAGAATAATGAAAGAAAAGAACAAAAAGCTAGGGATGCAGCTCAGTGTGAAGGCCCTGGATGCCATCACTGCTGCCACCAAAAAAACAACAAACAAAAAAAAACCAAAAAAAAAAAAAAAAAAAACCAGGGAAAATAGTTTAGTGGGAAGGCCCTGGGTTCAATTTTAAGTGAAACACATGTGTACACACACACACACACGAATAAAAGTAGAAAATGGGGGGAAAAAGGGGATGAGGATGCACCCCACTGTGAAAACCCTGGATATGATTTCCACTATCATTCATACACACACATACAAAGAAAAAAAGAAAGAAGAGGGAAAAAAAGGCTGTAGAAGTTAGTTCTGTGACAAAGTCCTGGGTTCAATCTCCAGTACAAAAAAATTATAAGTTGGGTGAGGTGATGCATGTCTGTAATGCCAGCACTCAGGAGGCAGAAGGATTGCCACAAGTTCAAGGCCAGCCTGGGCTATAAAGTGAGTTCAAGGCTGCTTGAACCATATAGTGAAACCTTGCCTCAAAAAAGACCAAAAAATATATATATATATAAAAAAGAAAAACAAAAACAAAAACAGGGGTGTGTGTATAGCACACACACAACATAGTAACAGAAAGAAAAGAAAAAAGGACTAAGGCCATAGCTTAGTGTAAAGAACCTGGGTACAATTTGCAACAGCACACACACATACACACACATGCACACAAACACACATGGTAATAAAAGAAAGAAAAGAAAAAGGCCGGGGCTGGTAGCGCAGTGTGAAGGCCCTGGGTTTAATTTCCAGTAACATGCACACACACGATCATAAAAAGGAGCAATAAAAAAACAGGAAAAAGGGATCGGGATTGTACCTCAGTGCAAAGGCCCTGGGCTCAATTGCCAGTACAACAAACAAAATAAAAGAAAGGAATGAATTAAAAAGCAAAGAAAAGACGAGAAGAAAAAGAGCTGCAGAAGTAGCTCAGTGGGAAGGTCCTGGGTTCGATCTCCAGCAACATAGAAAAAAAATGAGAAAAGTAAAGAATAGAAGAGGAAAGAAAGCAAAGAAAAAAAAGGGAAAAAAGGAAAATACAGAGTTGCAGAAGTTGTTCAGTGAGAAGACCTTTGGTTCAATCCTAATTACCATATGCACAAAACAGAATTCCAGTACTCTGGAGTCTGAGGCAGGAGGATTGCCTTGAGTTGGAGGCTAGCCTGGGCTACACAGAATTCAAGGCCAGCCTGGACTACATAGCAAAAACCTGTCTCAAAACAAAACAAAACAAAACAGAACAAAACCCAAGGAAATAATAGGAAAGAAAAAACCAAAAGAGAAAGCCAGGCATGGTGGTGCACACCTGTAATCCTAACACTCGGGAGGCTGAGGCAGGAGGATCGTTGTGAGTTCGAGACCAGCCTGGGCTACAAAGTGAGCCCAAGGTCATCCTGAACTGTATAGTGAGACCCTGTCTCCAAAAGACAAACAAACAAAAAAAACCCAAAAAACAAAATAAAAAAAGAATACCAAAAGAGAATAAAAGTCCTGGGGGAGATGTAGCTCAGTGAGCTAGTCCTGGGTTCAATCTACAATGCATACAAACACACATGCACACACACACACACACACACACACACACACACACATG